>SRPP01000432.1:0-21586 GCA_018360055.1 Claviceps monticola
TCACCGCCAATTTGGGTGGACCGGGCGATGTCGGTGACCACCGGAGCCCAGCCACATTTTTGGTGCCATTTACGCCAGAGCTGGTGCCCGATAAACGCACCCTTATTTTGCCAAGGCGGCGTGTGAGTCGCGATTCTACTAACATTCACCCCACCGGCGGCTACAACATTTAACCTCGTCTTTCGACAACCGCGCGAAAAACGCCGCAATGCCCCTGCGAGACCTCGCTCCTCATCTCGAAGACGAGATTCAGGATGCTGATAACGGTAATGATACACATGCTTATCTCCGGTGACTCACTATACTGAGACTGGCGCCGCGCTTCTAGAAACCTATGACCTTTACTCAAACGACATGGGCTCACATAATCTGGGCTTTATGGACGCCGCGGCGCAGACTGTCGAGGTGTCTCTCGCGGGACGGGATGTAACTATTCTGCAGAGTCCAGGAGTTCTCGCATCTACGAGAGCGGGAGGGACGACTGGCGCAGGTAATCCATAGACACTTACTCTCTTGATTACGGAGCCTTGCCTTGGGAGGCGTCTTGATGCTATCACCAGCCACCAGACATTTTCTGGGCATACTACACTTTCCCACCTGCCATTTGACCATCAGCCTGTAATTCTATCGCTAAGAACAAATGATAGCGCAGTTCTATGGAAAGTCACCCCCCTCTTCGCCAATTGGCTTGCCTCACCCTCAAACCCCCTCTTCACCACCATTCTCACTCCAACATCGACCGTCCTCGAACTCGGCTGCGGTATATCCCCCCTCAATGCCCTTGCCATCGCACCCCGCATAGCAAACTACGTACTATCCGACCAAAATTACGTCCAGAAACTCCTTTCTCAAAACATACGAGCCAACCAGCCCCCCTCTTCAGCCTCCTCTGCCTCCAGGGGCTCCAAAAAAAGACGCCCCGCGAAGACGGCGCCGCCGCCGCAGAATATGATCTTCCGGGCCCTGGATTGGGAACAGGATCAAGTCTCGCCGGAGTTGGCTGGGCCGGCGTCATCGTACTTTGATGCGGTAGTGGCGACAGACTGTGTGTATAACTACGCGCTGGTGGATCCATTTGTGCAGACGTGTGTGGATATATGTGCGTTGAAAGATGGAGATGATGAAGCGAGGCCGTGTGTGTGTATTGTTGGTCAGCAGTTGAGAAATCATGAGGTGTTTCGAGCGTGGCTGGGGGCCTTTATGGGGAGATTTCGGGTGTGGAGGCTGAGGGGGGATGTGCTGCCGGGTTTGGGAGCTGCGGATGGGTTTGTGGTGCATGTTGGTGTTTTGAAGAGCGGGAAGTGATGCAAGTCGTGTGCAAAGTAAAGCACACTGAAGGAAGCAAGCGGGATCTCATCTAGACGGGTTCGACGCTCATGATCAGGCCGAGCCTCGTGGCGTACAGACTACAGACTAGAATTTATCAATATCGTGGCTGCCAAGGGACAAACACTTGGAGGATTTGACGGCGACGTGCGGGCGATGTTGCTATGGCATGGCTGACTGGCCCTGGCACTGGTCAGATATAGTAACCGATTACAAAATGGCGAGTCATAAGCACCGACGTCACGACTCGCTCCCGGTCGGCGGCTCCGCACAAAGGTACATCTCGCCCTATGAGACAGCTAAAGCTTCACACAGTACACTGATCATATCCTCACTGATGTTGAATATGTACTGGGACGTGTCACGTATGGATGTAGTCACATTATGCGGGCACATGTTTCAAAGCTCGACCGCGGATCGCCTGTTTCCGGAACTTCCAACGCGATAACGACAGTCCAGCGAGATTCTTTACTCACAGAGGCAGAAGCACAGGGTAATCTTCAATGTTCTTCAAAGCGCAACTGGGAATAATGAAGAATTGTTGGCATTTTAGACCCCAATAAACTGTATCACGGACTTGGATCTGAGCTGAGATACCTAAATTTTAAATATTCCTTTGTTAGTTTCTGCAAAATGTGCCTTCTCTCCCCCCATCTTTACAAAGTCTGTCCAGTGTCCACTCCCCGTCTGGCCACCTTCTACAAAGCAACCGAACATAGCTCCTGATCAGGGTTTGGGCGCCAGTAGACAGTTCGGGACGCCATTAAGATCCAGGTTGGATGGGCAGTCGATACATCCGCCTAACACGACCGAGTCACCCACATCGGGAGTCACCATTTTTTCACATCCGAAGTCGGAGCAGGTGCGTTTGTAAAAGTCTTCAAAGTGGCTTTTAGCATCGCTCCCGCGGTAACTGTCGCGAGAGCACACGAGGACGTACTCTGCAGAATCAGCAAAGGCTGGCAAAATGGCCATGGAGAGAATTGCAGCTGCAGAGAGCTTCATGGTGCTCTATCAGAAATTGTATTGGATAAGCGACTGAGATATATACAAAAATACTGGGAGAAATGAAGATCTTACAAAATGTCGAAGAGGGAAGGCCGAAAAGAGGCCGAGGTGGGATGCGTTGAGGGAAATAGAAAGAGAGTCTTCTGGTAACTTCAGAGGGATGGGTACCAACAGTTCTCTTCTTTTTTTGCTGGTACTGGAGATTCCGACTTTGGAGCCTTGAACTACTGGAGATGGGTGGCCAACGCGGACTTCTTATTCTTATGCCTGTCTCGTGTTGGTGCTTTTTTCAACCAAGTTAATCCATCACTCCAACTCTGTCGTCCACAAATATCTGACCCCAGCAGATTATCCTGCAAATCTCTATTCTTCTTTATGCTCAATGACTGAATATGGATTGAACTCGGATTCTCGGACGGCTGGTGGGGATGACGGTTCGTTACTGGTCGAGGCTACAATAGGAACGGTATCTCTAGGTCAAGAACCAGGCCGCATGATTACTTACGGAGCTCTGCTAGGAGATCCTGGGACTAGGACGACGACCTTTTCAAGTAAACAAGGCAAAAGGGTGTCGCTGTCGAGATTGGCGCGGTTCGCTGTGTTTCGTTTTCCCACGAGTCATCATCTTAGCGAATATAGAGTGCGTGACAATCTTGTGAGTTCGGATAACTGCTTTCGTCGGATCGTAGGAATACGGAGTACATAGGCAGAGTTCAAAGGAGCAAACAATTTGTTCTATGAGTCGGGGAGACCTTAAATGAGCACCTCAACAACTGCCTAATCACCACCCCAAGCTGGTTAAATAGGTATGGTGCGTCTGTAGCACAGCCAATCATGTTGTAGCTGACCACATCTCGCTTTGTACCTCTATCGTCGTCCATCATCCATGAGGTGCTGAGCGCGTGCTGGAAGGGATGAGAGATCAAAGATGAGGCTCAAGTTTGGATCACACAACGTGTGGCAAATTATAGTACTTATCATGGAAATTGGAGCGCTGAAAAGAAGCTGTCTTGGGCCGGTATGGCTATTCAAATTCAGGTGGTGATTAGGCAGTTGTTGAGGTGCTCATTAAGGTCTCCCTATGTGTCGGGACGGGACATCCCTGCAGGACCACCCCAGGGCCAAAATTATCATCTGTTGGGCGTTCGGCGCTAAGTCCAAAAATGGAAAGCCACTGAACCACTGAGTTACGTAATAAACTCGCGTCAGGACACCGAGTTAAATCGCGCGACAAAGTGCGCGTTGGAGATTCGATAATGGAAGCCCGATTAACGATCAACTTAAGTATTCCATGGCTTCTGACCTTGGCATAGCAGATGATGCTCCATGCTCTTGCCCGCCCGTCGATGTCGACTATTGCGACCGGCCATTCTTCTATGCGGAAATTATCCTTTGCGACCGTCAGACCTATTCAAAAATACACACATTCGAGCGTGTGAGTGAGTGCCTGATACAGATTGGAAGTTTGTGAGTAGAAAGAGAAGTACGCAAGTGTGACGTGACGCGTTGAGGAGAAATTGGGATGGCTGCGTCCTGCGGCGCAGAGGATTTTGCAGTCAAAACTTCGCCGGGGTTCCGGAACGTCCCGGGACTGTGCCATTGACAACAACAAATTATCATGACACTAAATATTGTTAACTTTCACTCCTTACAAACAGACCGACAGGGTACGGGTGTCAGCTTCTGATGCATGCCCATGGCCACGTTCTTTTGCGTCACATTCACAATGGACCGACGAGGAAAGAACAGACGACGAGAATAATGTGAAGAGACTCAAAAAATGCCTTTCGGTACATTTCGTGCCTTTTAAACGTATCTGGGTTACGATTATGAAGTATGAATGGAGAGAAGAATAAAGAAGCAAAGATCTTATATGACTGATGGCGCGTTTTCGAGCTTCGCCATGCGGCCATTATAGGAATCTAGAATTCCGAATGACGCTCGGCCCGGCGATCGGACAATCTCCCCTTCACACCCCTACAAGCTAGATGATTTACTTAAGCTTCCACATCCTAAGGCTCATAACTGATCAGGAATAGGAGCCAAAAGACAGTCGCCAAATGCATTGGCTCCTAGGCCGACTTGGCAGTGAACGCAGCCTCCGTTGACCAAAGCGCCTGCCGCACCCAGCAACGGCGGAGCCGAGTGTTCGCAGTTGAAATACTTGATACAGGTGTCGGTGTACAGTTTTGTAAAGTATGCTAAAGCGGCATCGTCGTTACCACCAGCTGAGTACATCACACGGGCACATGTTAAGGTGTAGTCCACGGTGCCAACGGCCAAGACGGTGGGCAAAGCGGCCACAAGGAAGGCGGTAACTGCTGAAAGCTTCATGATCTGGTGTTCGTTAGGCCACGACATTGAAGATCATTTACAAGGACGAGAAAACTAGAAAAAAAAAAGCGATAGGAAACCGTGAGGGAACTGACGTAGGTTGGTTTGGTCTAGTTTCTACTATCCAGTAGGTTTGGGTCTGAACTCTGAAGTTAGAACAGTAAATCGTGCGAATAGGCAAGAAAATGGGACCAAGCAGTCCTTAGGTCCAAGAAAAAACAACGCAGGCCATTATATACGAAAGATGCGCATGACGCCAGGAAAATCTCCTCGCTCAAACTTCGTCTGATTGTTTGGACCCTGCTCAACGTAGTCTGACTCTGCATCTGCGGCATCCCAATTCCTAGGGACCGAGTTTGGCAGAAGCCCTACTAGTACTCCCCCCTCCCCCCCCTATTGTCCAATGTTTAAAGTCACAAATCTTGCCGTCTACTAGACATAATGAAAAGTAGCTGATACAGAACTTGCCGTTTTCTTGGCGGGGGTTCGAGATGACTGATTTGTGTGAGATGTCTGCATTCCTGAGCCATTAGGTACTTACGTGCCGGTTTGTCACCCCAGCCGGGCTGCTAGAAAAGAGGTGGACGGGACGACAAGACAGATGGGGTCAAGAAGCTGTCCTAAACGGTTTCATCCCTTGCATCTTTTTTTATTGATTTAAGTGCACACCTCGCGCCATGCGGCGTGAAACTTGACCGCGTCCGTCAGGAAGAGGCAGCCGATATGGAAAGCAGCCCCGAATTGGTCTTATCCGATTTGGTAGTTCAGGTTGAACCGGGACAGGGGCCATCAGCCATTCAGCGGCGTGGCCTTGTACCGGAATCGGATGCGGTTGGAGGCTTCACTCGGTCCGACTATGTACGACGAAATTTCTTGAACTTTCAAGTTTCAACTGCCCTTGACTTCAAACTGGCATTGTCACACAGCATTTTGGAGATTTTGGGTGGCTCGTCCGGGAAGGAGTGGCTGCATGGCGACGCCTCAAAGTCGATAACCTTGACCGTTGCCCTCTTTCCGGGTGTTAGCTCCGTGGTCCCGTCAAATATCGTCTGCCGTTGGGCTATAGGCGTCCCTGGCCAGAGGTACGGCGGCACATCAATCATAACGGAGGCGGGATGTCCATGCCCATTCCCTATCCGACTGCCTATTAGCCTAATTCACAATGTCTGAATGATATGATAAAATTGCGAATTACGATCGCTCCGCACGGACTCGCCGATCCAAAGTTCCGACAACCGATTGGCGCTTTAGCTAGATTCATAGTTAGTTATGTATCTGTACGGAACATTGTACATTCTCCAGGAGTGTAACGTGTTGAGCCTGGATGTTTCGACAATCGCACCTTTATATGTACATAGAGTCATAGTTAGGTATCCCACTGCGTGTTAGCCTGTTTGGCGTCCGGATTCCAGAATTGAGGAGGCATGCCATGTGGTGGTTCATAACCCCATGTACTATAGTTACAGTCTTATGGACATAAGAGTGATACTTCTATGGCTAATTCTGAAGTCACGCACGCTTTAGCGGCGAGCGCTCGTCTCGTTGCATGCTATGCCATTCGGTAGACTCCCGTTTGATAGGGCTAGTACCTATGTATCCAGCCTTGCTACCCTTGCTAGAGTGTAATATTGAGAATAATTTTATGTTTTGCACTTGGTTATATCTTTTATTTTCTCTATTTTTCTGTTGACGATCGAAGACAGGAGCTGAGGAGCAAGTTAGCAACGTGCCATCTAGGCGGCGGAGAACGAAACGGCCACCTTGAGGCTCGGCAACCTCGCGTGTAATGAACCGGAAGCCAAACGACGGCTCACTACCAACTTAGTGGTAACTCGTATGACTGATTTGGCCCCATCCCCGTTTTCAGAAAAGATGACTGAATTTCACAGCCGAGACGATTGTACATACTACAACATGTGCAAGTATGACAGTCTGACAGATTTAATGTGCCTGGAAGATACCGGTCGGGCTCCTTGAAAGTCCTATTTCGACACCGCAAGACATGGCTCCGGCATATGGGTAGATTCCCGTACTAGCATCAATAAAAATAATATTGGAAGAAGACTGGTACAGTACTCCGTACCAACAGTGACACCTTCAATGCAATATCTGAACAGCCAGATCACCCTTGCCTACCAGCCCGGTCGGCGGCTCGCACTCCATAATATCAGAATCCAGGTGCGGTACGGATGGAATCGGATCATGGTCCCGAAATCATATTGCCCTAGACAAGATGTGCAATCAGGTTTGCTGTCTACTTCAGTCATTCTTCGTCGATTTTACTTATGAAGTCGATTTCTTCCTAGCGACAATGTATGTTCTTGCAGCTTACTCCCTTATTTTTTCCTTTTACATGGTAGTCAGTCCAGCTCAGTGCTCACATGATACAAGTATGCAGTTTGGCCCTTTTTTCATCAACGCCATCATGGCGTCTCTGGCTGCGGCCCGTTACGTGCCCTCGGACCCCCAGACCTGCTATAAAGCTCAATTGAATTTGAAGAGAGATCTTGAGCAAAGTGAAGCAAAATTGGACCTCCCGCCACGAAGTCCCATGGGTGGTAGCATCGCAAGGCGCTTCACGGGGAGACGACAACCTTGCCTTGATTGCTGCGAGGCCTCTGCTATGCTCTGCCATTCAGCTTGTAGAGCTCGATTCTCCGGTGCCGGTGATGTTAGTTGTCACCTCAGATCTGTCCCTTATCTTTCTCGTTTGCCTTCTTGTATCGCTGACGGTTTCTTCTTCTTCGTTTGCTTGCACCTTTTTTTTCGTCGATTATGTACAGGCATTCTGGTTACTGGCCGCTTGCCAGAGCGGCTGCTCAGCCTGGGAAACCGGCTGCATAGCTGCTTGCTACAACTTTCCGGAGTAGATGCTTGTCGAATGGGAATCCGGATTCTGAGGGAGAAAGGGTTTAATTTTCATTGGGCTGCGACAGATCTTCTACAGGCTGAATATGCATGACAATGTGATTAGTTCTTTCACGTCGTTTGATCCCTGTTTTGTTATTGAATATATTATTGAATATACTTCTGTTTCGTTATTCAGATCAACATCAAGGCTTCATCTATGATCTTCCAAGTTCCTGCAGTTCTGAAGTTCTGAGCTTGCACAATTGGCACTTGTGGAAAACCCCCCCACTAGCTCAGAGCGAAAAGATTGCTGTTTTGTGTGTTCCATAGCCATGATGCGCCGCTACTTAAGTTTCTCGGGCTAAGTGTCCATACACGTATGACAGCAGTAAGCACTGAGGCTGAGCTGTGTTTTCCTTTTCTCTTGGATCAACGTCACGGTAGTCGAAGTGCTGAGATGATAGAAAGCAACAGATGCTCCAATCATGGCTGGCATATTCATACGTCCACGTACATGACGACCGATTCCGGAAGAGAAAATAGCATGCTTCAAAGCCTTCTTTGGAGCCTGGACAGGTTGCGCTAGATCAAGTTGTGAGCCATCGCAAGTAAATCATCTCCTGAACTATAGACCGCTGAATGTCTTGACTCTTGAGGACCTACGTAGTGTAGACCTACAGACTTCCTAAACCGTAAACGGCTCCGACACAAAACGCTACTCGGGCTCTAGCTTCAACAAAACGGGAGCGACAAAACAACTCAAAAAAAGGGCACAATGCAGGGACAATATCACCGCGCCTTGCCCATCGCATCATGTCGATCACGCAGCCCTTGCAGAATATTCGATACAGGTTGATCCAGCTGGGCATTGGCCTCACAAAGCAGATTGCGAAAAACGGCAAGCAGCCTATCAACCATGTCCTGCCCACCCACAGCACTCGTTACCATAATCTTCATCTGCCTGCATGATTGCTCCGTCGGACCCGGAAACTCGACACATGTGACCAGAGGACACGTGTGCGTCATCTTCTCGTCGTACAGCTGGAACTGAGCGACTGTGTCTCCGGGGAAGTGATACACTGGAGCGGCTGGCGCACTCAGGTAGTGAATAACGGAACCGAACTCGGTGTCGGACGACCACGTTGTGCTCTTGGCGACGATGTCGGGCCAGTCGGCCGTGTCGCCGGCCATGGTGCGAATGTGCTGCTGGTGAAGCCATTGAAGCAGGTCGCTAGTCTTCCAGTCGCGCCGCAGGGGAACGCGGACCGGGACGTAGTTGAGGGAGCAGCCGACCATCTTGTCGATGCCGTCCAATGCCAGATGACGGTTCCGCACCAGCTGCAGGAAAAGTACGTCCTCGCTCTCGGTCTCTCGTGCGAGACACATAGCCCAGGCTGCTTTGGCCACCGTAGCCATGGTATAGCCCGGTGCAGGCTCCGGCAAGGGAATATCGCACGAGCTGGTTACTAGCCGCTCAGCATGTGCCCGGTCCGTCATGGAGATGTATTCCTCCTGTGGAATAAGATAGGTCATGGATGATCTCTGCAGCACGTCTCGCCACATGCCAAACACGTCCGGTGTGTTCTGCGCGACTCGGACCAGCGCAAAATCGGCGTAGTCAAGACTTGGCACCGGCTCCCAGGAGCAAGAGGCATTTTCTAATGTGGAGCGCCAGTCCGCCATGATGCGCATGACGGAAACGCCGTCAAACTGAGCACGCTGAAGCCTGAGTAGAAGTGAGAGACAGTCACCTTGTCTGTCCAACATCAAAATCAGTTTAGTAACGGGCACTCCAAATCCCGCCGTCTTGTCGGCTGCATCCCGACAGAAGAGCTCCATGGCGGCGGAGACCTCGGTCTCTTTGGTTTGTATCTCCTGCGACGGCATATCAAAGTCGCAGAGCGTGAGCTGCACGTACGTATCCTCCAAGGGGACGAACGCGGTGCGGAGAATCGAGTGAAGGTTGACGACTCGCGATGCGGCCGCCTTGAGCGCTTCCGATGCCACCGGCTTGGAAAAATAGAGACCGAAGAATGCTTCATGATCAGAAGCAAGTGCCATGTGCTGGTAATATGTCGTCGGGGCAATATGTGTAATCTGGTCCTCACGGAGATCCCACTTGGTGCAGATCTCGGGCAACAAGGACACGAGCCGCTTATTTAGTATAGCACGAGCTTCTTCGAGCTGACTCCGTGAACTGGTCCCGTGCTGCCCCTGCTCTACGATACGAGCCAAATCGGATACTCGCGAGTGCTGGAAAATGATTGGAACGGAAACCTCCCACCCACGTCGGCGCGCAGCAGATGCTAGAGTCATGGCCGTGAGGGAGTCCATTCCCAGTCGGAATAGATCTTCATCCAAGGAAATGGAATGAAGAGGTTTCTGCAGAACCTGGCCCACAAGCTCTTGCAGCTCAGCCTCTATGGCGGTCGATGCGGGCCGGTGCGACACACTTGCCGCCACATACGCCTCAATCTCCTCGTTAGACAAGGACGCTACGCGGTCTCGCAGTAGGTTTCGGTCAGCCTTGCCCGTGGCAGCCTTGGGTAGGTAGACAAGTGGCAGTATGATGGATGGAATCATGTACGTAGGCATGGTCTCGCGCAATTTCGAAAACGCTGCCTTGGCCAGTGCTGCAAAGGCCAATGATGGTGGAGGAAACAGATTGGCAGTTTCGCCAGCAGAAGAGCGATCTTCGCCGTTCTGCAAGACAAGAGCAGCCAGAATAGCGCCAGCCAACTTTTTGACAACAAGAACAATGACTTGGGATCCGGGGAAGACCTGCGCTACCTGGCCTTCCACCTCGCCTGGCTCAACCCGCTGCCCTCGCACTTTGACCTGGTCATCATTGCGACCGACAAATGTGAGGAGACCGCTGCTCACATGCTGTCGGACCAAGTCGCCAGTCTTGTAGAGTCGAATCAACGACCCAGAACCGCGTAGCTTCATGAGCCACGCAGGAGGGCTGATAAAGGCACTAGCCGCTCGCTCGGGATCTCCAAGGTACCCCCGGCCCACGATCGGCCCTTCCAAAACCAATTCTCCTATGGCACCCGGCGGTGCCAGTAGCTCGTGGTTGTCGCGGTTTACAACCCAGGCCACGCATCCGCTTGGCAATCCGATACACCGCGGATCGTCGGAACGAGTCAACGGGTCCGTCACTGTGCTAATCAAGGAGCACTCAGCGGGACCATAGCCTTGGATGAGGCGCACCCGATCACACCAAGTTTCCAGGTCCGTCGCCGACAGCGCTTCACCCGCAAAGACCAATGTCTCCAGGTGTGGAAACTCCTCGGTCTTAAATAGCCGTGCCACCGTCGGAGTCCAAAGCGCCCAGTTGACCTTCATTCGCTCGGAAGCTTTCGCCAGATTTCCCGTTCGTTCCTCTTCAGAGGGAACACACACGCAGCCTCCCATGCGCAGCGTGACGAGGACTTCCGTGACGGGGATGTCCCACGCGTGTGACGAAAACTGCAAGACACGGGATGCCGAGTCGATATGCAGACGCGAGGCCATGTATTTTGCAGCCGTAGATAAACTGGCATGCTCGACGATGGCGGCCTTTGGCTTTCCTGTCGATCCGGACGTGAACACCAAGTACGCCGCATGATTTGCTTTGACAGATCCACTTTGACGAGTAACATGCTGCTTTGCGACGGGAATTCCCCGAGCCAACCAATCTCCGACTTCAATCATGTCTGTGGAAAAACTCGCGGCCTTGGACCGGGTCTGCGCCGAAACGATGATCACCGGAGGCCCTATAGCTTGAATAATGGCGCAAAGTCGCGCTGCAGGGTGTGTAGAGTCCATTAGTACAAACGACGAACCAGACTTGAGGACTGCAAGCATGGCCACAGGAGTCCAGCGAGTCTTTTCGAGAGCAATTGGAATAGTGACCTCGGGCCCCGCCCCCTTGCGTACGATTTCCTTGGACAAAGCTGAACTGAGTTCGTCCAGCTGGCGGTACGTGAAAGTCCCGTCCCACGCGCAGACCGATGGAGAGTCTGGGCACCTGAGGCATTGCTGATGAATAGTGTCATGTATGAATTCTTCCACTTGAGGTGGCATGTTGCGGTTCTGTTCAAACACATTGTTCATCTGATCTTCATCCAACACTTGCAAGGCACGTAGAAGTTCATGAGGTCGCTCCAGCGTACTCTGAAGAACAAACCGGAAAGCCTTGGCAATGATGTTGGCAGAGACGCTGTTAAGCAATGATGTATGGTAAGATAGCTGCATCTTGATCTTGTCCGCGCGGCTGACAATGTTCAGCGTGATCGGGTACTGTATGAGGAAAAGTAAATTTCCAAAAAGACGCGATCAGAATACATGGAGTTACTTGAGTTGCAAAATAGCACAAAGGGGTGCATAGGAATGACTTACCTCGGATCGACTCTGGACTGCATCACCCACCAATCTCAAAGCAGATTGCCTCTGAGAGGCATGGTCTTCGGGCTGGTCATGGAAGAACGTGATCAAAGAGTTGAACAGATCCCCCGCAGAAGACCCTATGGAGTGAAGTGATTGGACGAGCGATTGGTGCTGATGATCCAGACTGTTGATAAAATTTTCCTGATACGCATACATGGTGGAGAGAAGTGATTGATGGTACGCAAGTTTGACTCGACCTATGACCATGTTGAATAGGGGACCGACCATGTTCTCGACGTTGGCCACAGAAATATGTCGTCCGGAAGTCATGTAGCCGAAACAAACCTCGTCTGTGGCAGTATAGCGCTGCACGATGATGGCCCAAACGACGTGCAGAACCACGGTTACACCGAGTTTGTGCTCCTCGCAGAACTGGGTCAGCTTCGCACTTGGGCCTAGCTCTACTTCGACTGCCCCGAAGTACTTTCCATCTTGAGCGGGCTCGTCCTGGACGGCAGGGAACAAGGCGCCCGTCGCCCCTTGCAAGTATGACTTCCAATACTCTTCGTGGGACTTCTGTAAGCGTCTTTCCTGCAGATACGAAATATATTCATGGTACGCGGGCGGCTCGGCCAACTCGTGCAAACGTCCCTGATAGGCTAGTTCTAAGTCGCGTCTGATGATGTGCAGTGAATGGCCATCAATAAGCGCATGGTGAATGCGGAGAGATACTGTAAAGTCGTCCGCTGACCGTTGAAAGACGAAGAGCTGATGCATAGGCACAGAGTCCTCGAAAGACCGATTGGCCTCCCCATCCTCCTCGTCGGCACACACAGAAATGTCTGGAGAGTAGTTCTTCAGTACCACCTGGTCGAGGAAGCTATCTTCGGAGACCTGGAGGAAAAGCGTGCGAAGTATGTCATGCCGAGACACGACTTCACGCCAAGCACGCCGCATACGACTAATATCAAAGGGTCCGTCGCCGGCCACCCTCCATTGGATCATCTCGTCATAGTGATGGGGATTGCGCGCGTGGCTCATGAGAATTCCCTGCTGAATGGGAGAGCATGGATAAATTCTCTCCAGAGACCTTCCGAGTCGGCTTTGCATACGTTCCATGTAGATTTCCAGTCTGCCCTCGGGATAAAAGTCACGCGGCGCCATTTCCTGCTGTGCGCCAGAATCATCGCCCTTTGCCGACGTCGTTGCGACATCTCCTTGTGGCGTTGATCCTCGTGCCAGCGCCAGCTTTCGAATGGTTCGATATTCAAACATGTCTTTTACCGTAACGCTGATGCCTGCCACGCCGCACGCTGCAGCGACTTGCATGCTCGAGATTGAATCGCCCCCAAGACGGAAGAAGCTGTCATGGACACCAAAGGTGTGTGGCTCGATTTGAAGAACGCGAGCCCAGATATTGTGTATCTCATGCTCTGTTGCGTTAGAGGCGGGCACCTTCCGTGTCGAAGAGTAACGTGCCCAGTCGTGCTGCGCGAATGAAGCAAGATACTGCTTTATGGCCTTCCTACCAACTTTTCCGCTTGCCTCGCGCGGAAATTCCGAGACCGGTACAAAAAGATCTGGCACCATGTACGCAGGCATTTGATCCTGCAGAGCCGCTTTGGCGGCATTCGCATTGGCGGTGAACGACGAATCCGGGTCAAGGATCGATAGGCCACCCGCAGATTTCTGGTTCAACAGTGGCTGTTGTTGTTTATGATTTGTCATGGCTTCTTTGGTTAGTACTAAGGCAACGAGCGTCGAGGATTGGCTGCCAGGAGCCTGTAAAATGTCAACGACAACTTGATGAGCGCCTGCAAAACACCTCTCAACTTGATGCTCAACATCGGAAAGCTCAACTCGCTGGCCACGGACTTTGACCTGAGCATCCCTGCGCCGGACAAAGCTTATCGATCCATCGCTATTCTGCATAACAATGTCACCGGTTCGATAGACACGGTGCCTGTTCCCCTGGCCACGGTCAGCCCTGAAAGTTTTCAGCCATTCTGGAAGAGCCAGAAACGCGGCATTCGTCTTGTCGGTATCGCCGAGGTAGCCTCTACTGAGGATATGGCCCTCGATGATTAGCTCGCCCTCAGCCCCGATAGGCACGGGAAGAGGCTTATCCGGATTTTCTGCATTCACAACCCAGCATATGCTTCCGGTGGAAAAGCCGAGGTTCTGGACGTCTTTGGTGTCCGGTGTCACGGTGTCGCTCACCGACATGATGATACTGCACTCAGTTGGGCCGTATGCATTCAACAGCCGCGCACGAGACGCCCAGCGATTGACAAGAACCTGTCGGAGGCGCTCACCTCCCTGCACAATCGTCTTTATGGTCGGCACAGTTGGGGAGTCAAGCAACTGCAAAACCGATGACGGCGATCCAAGCCAATTGGCCTGAAACTCAACTATACTCGCCGCAAGCCGGTTGTCGCGGTTGTGCAAGGAAGGAATGCAGATGCAACCCCCCGCAAGTAGCGTGACGAAGTGCTCGGCGATCATGAGGTCGAAACTGTATCCACAGAACTGGAACACACGCGATTCGGCCGTGATGCCCAGACGTTTCATCAGGGGCGCCGCGTTCGTCATGAACGCCTGGTGGTCAGTCATGACAATCTTAGGCATGCCCGTCGTACCTGACGTCGCGATGATGTACATGAGATCGCACTCCACGGTGCAGGCAAAAGAGCTGGTCTGCGACGATCTTGCGGTAGTATCACTGAGATCATCTTTGTCGATGGCCATGACTGGAACGGCGGTCTCTTGGAGCTCTTCCGCTGCACTATACAACTCTTCCGAGGTCAGAACTAACACGGGCCCAAGAGCGGAAACTACCCGCTGCAGATAGTGCACGGGCTGAGAAATGTCCAGCGTGATAAATGCAGCCCCTGCTTTGAGAACCGCGAGCTGAGCGGCCACCGTGATCCACGATTTGCTAAAGTAAAGAACTACCACTTGATCTGGCTCCGAAATATGGCTCCGTACGAGTCCAGACAGTTTCTCCGCGCGGCGTTCGAGCTCTCCATATGTGACGCGACCGTCCCAGGCGTCTATCGCCGTTGCGTTTGGTTGCGCCTGGCACTTTTCTTGAATCGCCTGGTGCGCACCAAGTCCTTTCGGATGAAGAGGGGGTAAATTGCTGTTCCAGGCTTGCAGTTGTTGCCAGTCTGACGCACTCAGCATATCGAGGCCTCCAATTTCATTGTGTATACCTGTCTCATTGGAGTGGATCTGTGTGAGGATATGTTCGAACTGTGCCAAAATGCGACGCATCTGTCGCTCATCCACCACCGCCTCGTCATAGACGGCATTCACCTCGACACCTTGAGTGAACAGTTTGCATCTCAGAGTCAGCGCATGGCTGCTAAAGGAGGCTATATCGGATAGAAAGTCGTATCTAGTGAACCAAGATCCATCCTCCTCGCGCGTGTCTGGTCCGTCGGCCTCGATGGCGAGCACTGTCTGAAAGTTGCAAGCCGCAGCAGCATTGGGTCCCAGCTGTCGGATGGCCTGGGCTCCGAAATGCACAAACAAGCTCTGCTCCACGACGGTGTATTGCAGATCGTCCAGCGCCTCCCCGAGCTTGCCCTGCGGATCGATGGAGACGCGAAGCGGAGTGCAGGCAAACGTCGGACCGAGCATGCTTTCAATTTGTGCTACGGGTGCAGATCGACCGGAGGATATCAGCCCAAAGATGACGTCTTTGCAGCCCGTGTACCTGTAGGCCGTCATGGCCCATGCGAACTGAATTTCCGTCGCCAATGTCACGTTGCGGCGTGGCGAGTCGACGAGAGGCACCGAGACCGTCATCGACGCACAAGGTTGAGGCTTGTAATCAAGACTAGAGGGCGCTGGAAAGTGCACTGGATTTGCGTCTTGAAATTCCGCTTGCCAAAACGAGGCAGCCGCATCCGCGGAATCCATCGTGTACTTTACGTAGTTCTTCAAGCAAGGAAGACGCCTGACCGAGAGCTCACGGTAGGCCAAGTCAAGCTCCCCGATAATCATTGGCAATGACCAGCCATCGTATAGCGCATGGTGCATGGCGACGAAGAGTCGATTGCTGGTGAGATGTGACTGAATTAGCGGACGCCCCAATCCAAATGAAGTACGCGAGAGAGAACTGGTGCTGCAGTCGTCGCTGACTTCATTGGTCTCTGTCCAATGTGGCGGCTTTTTTACAACGACCTGATAGCAGTCGCCTGTGTCGGTTTGGATCAGACGTGTTCGCAGTATGGCGTGGCCGCTGCAAGCAATGTGCCAGGCCCTTTCGAGCCGAGCCCTATCAATACCGCTCTTGAGTGTGAAAGAAAGCATGGCAACATAAGCGTTGGGATTATGAGCTGTGGATGCCATCAAGCTCTGTTGCAGATGGGTGCAAGGATATATGTCTTCGATGTCTGCCTTCCCCACCCCAGAGCCGCATTGCTCGATCGCAGTCTGGATGAGCATGTCGAGGTCATTGACTAAAAAGAAAGAAGACGTTTCCTCTGTCGCTGAAGGCAAGAGATCGCGAGAAGCAGCTGAAGTCGAAACTACCACTAGCTGTCTCAAGAACGGATGACTGAAGATATCCTGATACGCAATCGAACTGATGCCTTCTTCCAGAGCCAGCGCTAGAAGCCTCATTGCGGACAAAGAGTCACCGCCCAGCTGGAAGAAATTGCTGTCCAAGTCGATTTGGGTATGAGGCAGATCCAGTGCTTGCGCAAAGAGACCTTGTAGCAGTTTTTCACGATCTGATTTCGGTTCTTCGCCTCGGCGTGTCGTCTCTTCGCCACCGTGCAATTTTTCTGGGGATAAGGAGAGAAGGAGTGATTGGAGATGACCCCGATCAATCTTGCCACTTTTCGTCGTGGGAAAGTGTCTTATCGGAAGATACACGCTAGGCACCATATGACGGGGTAGAGCCAATCGCAACTTCGACGCCGCGCTGGCTAGGTGTGCTCGGAAATCTTGGCTGACGTCTACTGGCTCCATTAGGAGGGACGCATAGTCTTTGTCGACATTCTCTAACCGCTGATGAGGCATTATCAATGCAGCCAATACGATGCCTCCCGAAACCGGTCGTAGTAGCATTACAACGACCTTGATTGCGAGCGAAACAAAATGTTGCTCGAGGTGGTGTTCAATCTCAGCAAGCTCAACCCTCTGACCGTGTATTTTTACCTGGTCATCTTTTCGTCCCAAATAATGCACTGATCCGTCGTCACAATCACGACGCGCCAGGTCGCCGGTGAGGTAGATTCGATTGCCTCGATTCGCAGTCGCCCGGAATCGACGTAGCCAGGGCGGCGGCTTCACAACAAATGGCGTTGATGAGTCCGAGCATGTTATATCGTGAATGTAGCCCCTTGCAACAACCGGCCCTTCAATGGCCAGCTCTCCAATCGCGCCAGCCGGAAGAAGCTTTTCATGATCTTTGGGATCCACGATCCAGGCGACTTGCGATGCGAAAGTAGAGCCCAAGGAGCGAGGCATACGATCGTTCAGGGGGCCCGATATGCCGAGTGGGCAGCACTCGGTGGGATTGTATCCTGAGATGAGATTCTTGGATGACCAGAACCTGATGTCTGAAGCGTTTACAGCCTCGCCTCCTAGACAGAGGGTCTTCAACGTTGGCATTTGCCCTGGTCGGTACAACCTTGCTACTGTAGGCGTGAGAAAAGCCCATGTTGCCTTAAGATCTGTCATCGCGCGTGGCAAGTCCTCCAGGCGGGCTGTCTCAGATGGTATTGCCACCGTAGCTCCCGCAATCAATGGAACCAATATTTCGATGACACTAGCATCAAAAGCGTAGGATGCAAAGTGAAGAACACGGTCTTGATCAGCGATCTGTAATGGTTTTATCGAGCTGAGCGCGCATGCCGAGAACGATGCATGCTCCATGATGATACCTTTTGGCTTGCCGGTCGACCCAGAAGTGAAAACAGCATAAACCGGGTCATGAGCGGAAACATTGAACCGTGAAGCGCTCTCGTGTACGCTTGATGAGGCGCTCTCGGAATACACATCGTCGTCTAGCGCGAAGACTTTGCCTGCCAGTGGGCTGGCTTGCTGGATGTTGCTCTTCACCGTCAAGACGATGCTTATTTCCAAGTCCCGGCACATCTCCTTCAATCGGCTCACAGGATAGGACGGATCAAGGGCACAAAACGCTCCGCCGGCCTTCAAAACGGCTAGTATACCAATTACAGCCCATTTGCATCGGTCCAAGCACAAGGCAACAAACACACCAGGCTTAACACCGGCGTCATGGAGTCTTTGCGCAAGATGAGACGAAAAGATGTTCATCTCTTCGTATGTGAGACAGCCATCCCAAGACACGACAGCTTGGGATTTTGGCCGAGAGCCGCAGCTCTGTGTGATTAGATCATGGACGCATACTTCCGTTACAACAGGAGCTTTGAGGTTCCACCGTGACAGCGTTTGATAATCCAAAGAACTGCACATTTCCACGTCCGCTAACAACTGTTGGGGTGCAGATGCAATGGAGCTCAATACCACGCGCAGCGCCGCAGCGAGGTGCCTAGCTTGACTTTCCGACATGAACTGGTCCCTGTATGAAATCATGCATCGCATGTCCGAAACGAAGTGAATCACGCAATCGTACTTCGGTCAAATTAGCATAACCATTCCGGTTCTCTTCGGAGTCGAGTTGGTCATGTCGCGTTGGCGTGGCCTCTCTTACCTGTGTGAGCTGCTCAGTCTCTTCTAAGCCTGTCATCCAGGCGTCAATTTGAAGTTGTTCGGAACAGCTTATCTCGGGCCAGTAAATGACGCATGTGTTGCAACGCTTGTGATTTTCTACGTCATCGAGCGAAAGCTTTTGACGTAACTCGGTGCGTGCGCACATCGAATTTTGGCGAATGATGTCTAGCAAGGTGTCGTTGGCTCTCAACAGAAATGAACTGGTGAGCATTTCACTTGTCTCACTAGAGCCTCGAGCATTACATGGTCTCTCAGACTCCAGGCCTTTAGAATTCATGACTCCGTAGTCCACGGAGACGTGTAACTTCGCGAGATAGGTTCCGAGAACTACAGCCCACGCTCCCTTGAAGACCTCCGAGGCAGAGATGTCTTTGCCGTTGATGACATTTTTGAACTTCGAACCAATTTTTTTGTCGTTGACTGTGACGACCTTTGTTATGGCTGGGCCTGAACATGCCGCGGCCGACTTGAAGTTCGTCAAGAGGCATGGTTGGTCTATCTCGAATGTATTATCCGCAGAGCTTGACGCCGTATGCCGCTCAGACTTGTTTTTGTCTCCGTTGATACTCTCGAAGCTATTATTGAAGGCAAATGGCGACTTCACAGCAGTGAGGCGTTGAGGTTTCCTCGGAATTGGAATAGACATGTCGGCGTGTTTCGAGAAACAATACGTAGTATGGCGTATTAAAGCAAGCGTAAATATAGAAAGGCCACTCGGCAATAGAACGATTCGATTGACTCGAGCTTTGAAATCAGGTCCAAAAAATGAGGGTTTGACACAGAAAAGCCTTGCCTTCTCGTCCTTGAGAGCACATCGAGAGTTCTTCGTTTTTCGTCATGTGCTACAAAGTGAATTTGTGCGACCATTACTGGCGCCGTGCCGAATTGATAACTCATAATTTTTTTTGGCAATGTAACGCGCTCGCTTGGCAACACTCCAAGGCGTTGCCGTCATTCTGAGGTGTCACAGTCCCATGAGTCTAGATTCCTCGTTTCGATGTTGTGTGCTTGCATGAAATTTGGCAAGTCTCTCGGCCTCGAGCCCGAATTCGGCGTTGATCACAGCCAGAATACCGTAAGTTCTCAATAAATTTGTCACACCCCATATGTAGCTTGACCAATGATGGCGCTACGAATAGCGGTAGCAGACCCGCAGGGCATGACGAATTCACTGATAACATAGTTACTCTTCTGAATATGATGTAACGAGTTCGTTAGGCTTGCAATGTGCCACGTTCGAATGCACTTTTCGGGTTCCTTGATTTAAATCAATAATGCAGACAGATAGCTTTATGCTGACGGTAGCAAACGACTCAGTATGCCCAACTTGATCAAGTTTGTTACTATCTTTCCACAAAGTCAATCTAGAGTTATGACGAATGATTTGGACAGAAGCGCCTCTCAAGCCCCCCCTCGTCGTGAGATGGACTGGTATAAGAAGTGGTGACGTCTCTCGACTTCCGAATTTTCTCTTCCCATACACTCAGTCATGTCTCCATAATGACATCTCAACGTCAGGAGCACGCGGGTACAAAACGATTTTCGATCCAGTCGGATCCTGCGGAAATACACCGAGCCATTGTCGAGGATGGTGTCGCCATCATCGAAGGTTTTCTGACGCCTGAGCAGGTGCAGAAGCTCAACAAGGATGTTGATGCACCTTTGAAAGCCGATCGCGAGCAATCACGGTTGAAGCCGGGCAAGACGGATGACACAAATTTTTGGATGGCCGACTTCGTCCCCGATCACGTGGCCCGTGTCCACAACTTAGTAGACTTCAGCCATTGTTTCCGTCACGAAATTCTTAACCATGAATTGCTGCACAAAGTCTGCCGCCTGACCTTCCAAGACTCGGGTGATTATTGGTTGGGCTATGCAGCCGTTATCGAAAACGGCCCAGGGACAAGCGAGCAGAAATGGCACCGCGACCAGCCCAGATATCCCTTGGTCAAGGAAGGTCCAGATGCGCCTGACGGCATGCTGAACTTCTTCACAGCCTTGACGAACTTCGACTCAGAGACTGGAAAGACCCAGTATATTTTTAACAGCAACAAACGTGTGGAACTTGGGGAGCCCGATGCTGATCATCCGATTGATTATGTCGGGCTCAACCCGGGCGACACGACCATTGTCAGTGGCAAGATCACCCATCGAGGCAGTGATAATCGATCAGAAAAAATGCGTCGCGCCATGCCAATCATGATCATACCTTCTATCTTGACGCCTTTTGATGCGACCTGCCATCTTTCTCGGGAATTGGTGGAAACCATGACACCTCTGGCGCAGAAAATGATTGGTAGGCGAAGCGTCATGATACCTGCGCCAGGGACAATTGAGGTCAAAACCGGTATTTGGTGCGTGAATATGCGAGAGGCAGGAGAGCAGATAGGATTAAAGTCGAATCAACGAGTCAAAGAAGATGCAGAAGCGACTGATGCTGTGTAGCGTAATGAATTGGGTCATAGCCTAAATATTTGCTGCTATTGTTGTTGTTGTTGTCGTCCTAAATATTTGTGAACAATCGTGTGTGTACCTCAAGGATATGCGTTTGGCCTAGCTCTCAACAGCAAATAAAAAAAAGGAAATCCCATGACTCCCTCAATCAACCCCATCCTGATGCAACTTCATCTTCGGACCTTCAATTATCTAGACGGACAACGCGAAGCCTCAAAATCATGCGGTGTCTGGCCCCTGGCTTGCACTGTAATTTGGGCCAGGTCCTCTGGAGGTCTGTACAAGTCCGGGGAGAAAAGTGGGATGGGATGTGGGTCGTAACCACATCCCGCTGAGTAAAATCGTGCGTACTTGTCACGACCTGTACGGGCAGGGAGTGGCAATCTATACTACATAGTTACATATATTACAAAGACGCTCTGGCCAAAATGTACGCGTCCGGAAAATGGGTCGCCACTCTGCTGCCTGATTGGTCACTGCCACGCCCCTCGGGACAACGCACTCCCGTGCCGAGCATTTGCAGCAAACA
>SRPP01000433.1:0-21568 GCA_018360055.1 Claviceps monticola
TCATTAATTCATTTACGACCTCGAACCAGCAGGACGGTAGATGAACAGGCGCCGTCGACGTCGGCGTCGACATCGAATGAAGTGGTGGTGCTGAGTGCGGCATGATGCGAGTTGACGTGTAAATCGCAAACTTGGTCCAGGGTAGCGGGACCAAGGGTGCGTGGGGCCCGGGACTGACACGTTTTCTTCAACACCAAGCTGCATCGAGGTAGTTCGCGCTCTCCATCACTCGACCAGCCCCAACACGAACCGCATCACGCCGCTGCACGCCACCCGCTTCACAATGGACACCCTCCGATCGGTCATCCAACCCATCACCCACAACCTGCCCGCGCCAGTTCGCGACTTGGGCGTCTCCATCATCGGCGAGACCTGCTACCAAGCTCTTCTCCTGGACGTCGACGTCGAAAACACCGAATGCATCAAATACGCCATCAGCAAAGGCCTCGGCATCGGCATCATCGCCGCCTCGTCCATCGTCAAGGTGCCGCAGATTGTGAAGCTCGTCAACTCCAAGTCCGCCGAGGGAGTATCATTCCTCTCGTACCTCCTCGAGACGAGCGCCTACCTCATCACGTTGGCATATAACGTGCGCAATGGGTTTCCATTCAGCACCTTTGGCGAGACGGCCCTGATTCTGGGCCAGAACGTCATCATCTCGGTGCTGGTACTCAAGTACAGTGGCCGCGCGAGCATGGCGGCCGTGCTGGTCGCCGTCCTCGCTGCGGGCTTGGCAACGTTGTTCGCGGAGAATATCTTGGATATGAAGACCCTAAGCTATCTGCAGGCCGGTGCTGGTGTTCTTGGCGTCGCCAGCAAGCTTCCCCAGATTTTCGCCATTCAGCAGCAGGGCGGAACCGGCCAGCTCAGCGCCTTTGCAGTATGTCTTTTCTCCCCTCATGCCCGTCTTGTTATCCCTTGTTGCGATGCAAACTGCTGAAATCTGGCGCATGCTGACTCGTTACGAATGAAAAGGTCTTCAACTACCTCGCAGGTTCTCTGTCCCGCATCTTCACCACGCTGCAGGAGGTTGACGATAAGCTGATTCTGTATGGCTTCGTCTCTGGCTTTATCCTCAATGCCGTTCTTGCGCTGCAGATGATATACTACTGGAATGCTCCTGCGCCTAAGGCTACGGGGAAGCGCAAGATCACCACCGCGGCGCCCATCGCGGGCAAGGCGACCTCGACTGCGACCCCCAGGAAAGGACCGACAACTCGTCGCCGTGGTTGATCATTTTGTTCGGGACCAATTGTTGCACTCGTATACCACATGAAGCATATGCCATTCTTGTACGCGATGATACCACTTTGATATATTCATAGCTTTGTATAGACTACAATGCCGAGGTGTCGAGCCCACCTCTTGATGTGCCCGTTTGTCATGGACCATCCGAGCCTACCGTATAACGCGGCATCATTTTGCACCATGCACGCTTCCAAACACGCCGTGCAAAAGACTACCTAAAAAACGGAGAAAAGATCCTGCTTACGCTCATGTCGCGAAATCATCCCAATGACGTATTCCAAAAAAAATAGAATCCAAAAGAAAGCTCCCCCTTCCCGCAAATTTCACCATCCAAACCACCAAAGACGCACATCAAGCCCGCTCAACAATCTAGCAGACGGACGTTCCACCACCTGCCCACCCCCCACGCCCTCCCCTCGTTCTTCTCCCCGCGCAGCGCAAACACCTCACCTCCTCCCCGAGGTTACTCACAGAGCAGCTAAAACAAATATGTTTCCCACACGCACCACACGCGCTTATCCCCGTGGCCATAGTATCCAAGTACACGCCAGAATCGCCGCAATTACCACTAGGACCCGCGCCGCAATCCTCGCAAGAACACGGCGGGACCGGCATCGAGGACTGAGGGCAAAAGCCAGGTGAGGATGCTACTGATGGTGATGATACCGGCGCAGAAGGAATGCTCCAAAAATGATGCAACGATTGTTGTTGTTGCTGCTGCTGCTGCTGCTGCTGCTGCTGCTGTTGTTGTTGTTGTTGTTGTCCTGTAGACTGCTGTGTCGGCATGAATATCCCATCTTCATGGGACGGTATCCCCGGGGGTATGTATTGTGTGTCGTGCGAAGAGGAGAGAAGCTGTGCAGAGTAGAGCAGCTCTAATGTATGTTCTGCAGAAACTAAAAAGGTAAGCAAGCTTCCGTAGGATTACCACTGTGCATAGCCCATGAATGTATAGTTATACACACACACAACACCGCATTGCTCAACTTGCAAAAGGGTGGCCAGTGGGGGGGAGAGAGGAGGAGGAGGAGGAGGAGGAGGAGGAAGGAGGGCGCGTACGGTAAACTTGCTCCTCCGAAGGCCTGTTATTGCGATGCCGCTTAAATGTACGGCCTGGCGAGAGTAATCCCGTAGCAGGCATTTTTCCAAACGCCCGTGAGAATCTGTCTACTGTGCCGCCGCTGCCGGGCGGGGAACTAAAGCCGGAGGAGGATGAAGAGGGGGAGGAGCATAGCTCGGGAGAGGAGCGCTTGCGTTTGAGATGCATTTTTTTTTGGGGGGGGGGAGGGTGCCCGAGGGTGCCCACAGCGTGACGGTTTGGTGATGGAGGCGTAGGATGGAAATTGATGGATGCCGGGTGGGTGGTTGGTTGGCCTGGCCGAGCTGTTGTGGATGAGAACGAGGTCTGGAAGGTAGTTATGCGTGTTGAGTTGTGGAGGGCCGAGGCAGTAGGTGAGGGAGGTCTGGATTTGCCCGTCTGGTGTGGAAGCAGTAGAAGATGATGCAGATATATGTAGCTGGACGGGTTGGACGGGTTGGACGGGAGGAACTGTTGTTGTCGTCGAGCTGTCTGGTTGGTTCTCCAGACCCGGAGAGCTGAAATTCGGTCGTTCTTGTGTCGCGATTGTGGGGTACCCGCGACGGGACGCGAAAGATGCGCGGGAGCCGTGTTTTAAGTTTTAATTGATGGGCTGGTGGTTGGTGGTTGGTGGTTGGTGGTGGCTGGTGGGTCGGTGGCTATGACAACCCTAGCCTCCATGAGTCCATCCACTGTGAGTCTGTGACGCACTCCAGAGTCTCCAGCGGCCAGCTATCCAAATCCATATCATCGCGTCGGCATTGGTGCGTCTCGAGCGAGGTGAGACGGATATGTACCTAGCTACGGGGCGGGTTTCAGGGTCTTCAACGTGGCAGCGGCACAAGTATGTAAGTCGTTTCGCAAGAAATCACGAGGTCTTGCTCAAGGTGCCTGGGCCTTGATGTATGTGCAGAGCGGTGCGGAGGAAATTATTTTCACGATGAAGATGCCTGATCCGTCTATACAAGCAAAAGCACATGAACCAGAATTTAGTAAAAGATAGTGCAAGTCGTAAATACGCCATATACGCCATGCCCCGAGTATACAAGTCGACATGATTCATAAATAGCCTTTGAATCGTTATTAAACAACAAAGCTCCCTCCAGAACAAAGCGAGCCGCTATCGTGCCGTGCCCCCATTCGAAAACTGGACCGCCTCATCAGTCATCCTCATCTTGCTGAACCTGCTCAGACACTCCCTTCACCAGCGCCTTCGATGGGAAAACCACTCAGAGTAGCTACTATAATCTGTAGCAAAAGCGTAACTTCGTAAGCAACCATCTTCACTGTATTGAGACAACACAAGAAGCACACACAAAAAAAGGGACACCGGAAGATACACAAGAAAGCCAAAGAGAATAAAAAGAAAAAAAAAACATACCTCTCTCCGTACTCATCCCCAACTGTTCCGCCACATTCAAATACCCCTCCTGCATCGTCACCCGACCCCTCTCCACCTTGAGCACCATCTCCGGATCTCCCTCCCAGGCACTCCTGCAAAACGGACACGTCACTTGGCTGCCCGTCTTAGTCTTTGCCCACATCTCAAAGCACTCCTGGTGTATGTTCTGTCCGCACGCAGCGCGACACCACACGATAGACTCGGGGCTCTGAGCATCAAACGGACTAAAGCAGATGGGACAATCATCTTCGATGGCCTTGCGTTGACCACGGGTGGAATCCAAGGGGGAGGACGTGTCGCCAGTGTTAGGCGCGGCGGCGAAGATTTCGCGTAGCTCCATGCTCAGAAATGCGAGCTGGTAGACGAGATCGAGGGGGGCGTGGAGGACGCGTGCTAGGATCTAGTGAAGGGGAGCAGGGGGGGGAGGGGATTAGCAAAGACGCAGCAGGCGTGTTTGATGATTGTGGCGATGAGTTTTTATAAAACAAAGAAACGTGAAATTTTGAACAAAGAACAAAGAAGACGCCAATTTCCCGTCTTTCACGACAAAACAATGCTGCTTGTCCTTTTTAAAATGTACCTGGTGGGGACGTACGTAAATAATGTGCTTGCATTGATTACCCTTCAGCGCGTGTGGACATGAACACGATGGCATCCGGTCAATTTTCACCGTGTAGACGTTGCCCGTCGAGCCAGCTAATTCGAATAACTCCCCAGGGCAGTCGTCTGTGTCGCATCGCGTTCTGGTCAAGACGTAGAATCTCTGGCTGAGCGCCCGCGCGTAGACTGGGTGAAAGGCCTGAGGCGCGTGAGAGCGGTAACGACGCCTTCTCTTCTCTTCGGGCGGTGACGCATTTAGTATGTCGTCGCGGGCCCTTTTTCTTTTAGACGGGGAGGATGCGTTGTAGTCCTGCATACTCCGTAGGCGCTGGTGTGTGTTTGTTGTTGTGATAAGGACTCTCTGGGGAGTTGTGTGAACGATTGGTGAGGGAGCGTTTGGGGAAGCCCGCGTGAGGGTTGGTGCTGGAGCTGATCTGAAAGGGCTCGACTTGTGTTGGTGATTGCGGATGAGCAAGACTGAAATGGTTGGCGAACGAGAAATGCACGGTCTGTCAAGGGTTGGAATGGGTATTGAGTTGGAGGTTCGGCGTATGCAGCAGCCAGCATGTGGATCCAGTCAGTCACGGTGACATGTGAGCATCAACAGGGCATCAACATCATCATGGGCGGGTTACCAGGGGGTTTTCTACACCGAACCTACGAGGAGAATTTCTAACTTTTACATTTATAGCCTTTTCTCACTGCATTTGAATAGACTTTTTGGTAGAACTTCCTCTTCGGAAGTGGGAGATCTCTAAGCCCAGCCATCCATCTAAGTAAGCATCCAAAAGCAACAACAAGCACCACTGGCAGTGAGCATCATCAAAGGAACCAAAAACCCTCGACAGTATTCAACAGCATGCAAGGTCGGTAAGGATTGACCCCCAGCGGGACCAGCTCACCCCATGTGACTCTGACCGCAAATAAAGCTCAAGTGTGAAGAACGACGACATCTTACATTCCCCATCTACCCATCGCCACCGTATGTCAGCCAGAGGCCGTATACGATATCTCCGTCGCGGCACAGTCACAGACCTGCTATGCAAAAAACCACGAGAAAAGAGTCATTCCTCAGCATCCCGCCCTTCATCAACCCCCGAACCCATCCATGGTCATTTCCAAATCGCCCCTCCCGCCATCCCATCTCTTTCGCAACCACAGCCCGTATCGTCTTCACTCCCCCGTGGGCCACAAGTTGTAAACAACCCCCCCCCCCCCTCCCGGACGCATAACTTTTGTCAAACTAGAATCCCCCCAAAAAACCTCAAGGGAGGTAATACACGACAAAAAGAACATGTCAGTATGTAAAGTAAAAAAAGAAGACATAAGAAGAAACAAGAAAGGATATAGAAAAAAGGGAAAAAAATAAAAAAGAAACGCCAGCACAGCATGCCTTTCCAGCCTTTTATATACCGGTCCTATGTGCTGCTTTCCGTGCCAGTACGCCTTGTCTGTTGTTCGCCTGCCTTGCATGTAATGCCCAAAGCACAAAGGAGATGTGATGATAGATGGAAAGAATGAAGTTGTGAAGAAGACAAGAAAATCATAGGAAAAATCCACCAGGTACAAATAAAAAGGTAATGAGCAACGACGAGTAGAGTTGTCTATTGCGTATCGTAAGTCGCCGCCCTAATCTGACGACTATTTCGTCTGGTTGGGCTTGGTGAACTTGGTGAAGATGAAGGATGCGAAGCGCGTTGCGTCGCGTAGTCAGGTCGAGAGGGACGGCGCATCTGGAAAATGTATAATGAGTCCGTCATGAGAAAAGGCACGCTATCTCAGTACGCGTTGAGGGGGTATCAAGGGGAAGGTGCGTATGTATAGGTGTCGCGCGTCTATCGCATTCGAATATTCAGGCACGTCAAGATTACAACGTCTAGGTCTCGCTTACTGCAGTGCCATCATGCGTACCACTGCAGGACACAGCTTCGTCCCAACAGTTCTCCATTTTTCCTACCGTTGGTGGTGATGGTCTCGTGGCGGTGTATCTTGTTGGCTTCGCGGCTGCTGAGCCATAAGCCAGGCAGCTGAGCCCGTCTGTTGTTGCTGTGAAGGCGATTCCGCAGGGACTTTTACGTCTTGGCCGGCGCCATGACCGAACACCACGCGGCCACTGGAGGAAGTATTACGAGGACCCGGCACAAGTTCCGTGACTGCCTGCGCGATAGACGCAACGACATATCCTCGAAGTTCCTCATCCTCGCGATTATCTTCCTTTTCCAAGCGGAACCGCTCCTCCTTGCTCATGTTACTCCGTCGCATGTTTTTGATCTCCTGCATGATGTAGAGCATGACTTCTTCGGGACATTGGCTGCGTTCGGCGGCACCCTCGTTTGTCCGTACATATCGCCGTGTCACATCCGTGGCGCCGTCAATGGAAAATGCTACGCAGTAGGACATCTTCTTGCCCCAGCCTTCGGTGTATAGACGGGGACTGTCCCACGCTTCCTCGCATGCGTCGACGTGGACCCATCGTCGCTGGTGTTCTGAATAGACCTCTGTCCACACGTGGTCCTCGGCGTTCCATACCCATCTGACTCGACCACCGACAGCGCGGCACAGCATACTGAAGCAGTTGGCCCATTCGCCAACACGGCCTCTCCGTGTTTGGAGCAGGCGCCACACGTCAGCGTACCGCGGGAATCGCTCGTAGGCACCGCAGTTTTGGGCAGAGCATCGATACAGTTCCACCCGTAGAGCACCGCAGGCGCTTTCCTCGGGCGTAGGCGGCGTCTTGCCTTGTGCAATGGTCGGCGATAGACATGCTGGGCATGGGGGATTATTGACCCATGTGAAGAACGACCGCTTGAACCACCTATAAAGGACCCATGGAAGTTAGTGTAAGTCGCTTCATCTTTGACCTTCATTGAACAATGGCATACCGAAGAAGAGCTCGAATGACACAGTCTTGATATCCCCACTCAGCGCGACGTCCGTCGCCCATGCTCTCTGCTTCTGCTTGAAATACCTGGCTCTCTTCCTCGGCCTCGCCATAGACGCGATCAAGCGGAATGGTTTGCAGGGCCTCGTCCAACAGACCTGGGTTCTCGTATTTGGTGGGCGTCAACGATAAACCAATCATCACGTTTCGAAACTTCTGTGCGTCGCGATCGCCTGCAGCTGGTGCCGTAGGTATCATGGGGAGATGGCGGATGCACGAATACGACGGAGGGTTTGGCCGAGCTATTTGTCTGCCATGAGCGGTCGCTGGCCTATTGCTTGTGAAGGAAGCTGGAGCGGCCAGATTGGCGCTCGATGCGCGCTGCGTCAAAGCCGGAGAATGGGGTTGGCTCGAGGAATGATTCCGAGTGCATGAGCGCAAGTCGTTCATGCGTTTATCTCTCAAGAGCCCCTCGAACCTGAGGCGAAGGTCGTGTGCCCACTCCTCGCCGTATCGAGTGTCGAGCGTCGAACCGCGGGGGCTGCAGGGAGTGCCTCGACCCTCCATGATGAATTGCTGAGAGCCGTGCTGAGAGCCGTGCTGAGGGCCGTACTGAGGGCCGTACTGACAGCCGCACTGGACCCCTCAACAGATAGATATCGTCCTTGCCGAATCGTCGTGTAGAGGCGCCAGCCGGGCTGGTGCCGCAGTGCGTCTTCCAAGTATGAAGGGAAAAACCGAGAGAATTCGAGACGATGTACGTATGTTGACGAATGAGGAGAGAGACTGAGCGTCAAATTCAGATCGTAAACAGTATGAGCTGTGGTTGACGCGGTTGAAAATGGGGAGGGATGATTAGGCAAAGATGCGTGGTGGTGGTCGTCGCCGTCGTCGTCGTCGTCGTCAGCCGGAAGGATTACGAAACCACCTGGACAGCCCGCAGGACGCAACAAGCGTGGACCCCGTTGAAACCGTAGTACGATAGTCTGCTCTTCACCAGGCAGAAAAGGCCAGTGTTGCCTCGTCAATGCTGAATTATGTAAATGCCAAAGGATCAACAAAGAAGAGAAGAAGGCAAGGAGAGACGAGCGACTACAAGAAGAAATGCTCGTGGTCTAGTGTCTGCAGTCTGCTTGATGGCACGACGCTGAAGAATGAGACGAGAAGGAGGAGCGCCGCCCGCACAAGACGCAAGACAACGGCCGGCAACGTTCCAGACAAGCGACCCCCCGCACACAGCCCAAGCCAGACACAGGGCTTCCAGTGGCCAGGCAAGAGGGACGAAAGGGCGCCAGACGAAGCGGTGGCCGTCCTTTGGGCGGGTAGTTATGCGTGTATGTTTGACGTGCGTCGTCGTCGTCGTACGTCGTCGTCGTCGTACGTCGTCGTCGTCGTCGTACGTCGTCGTCGTCGTCGTCGTCGTCGCTCGCTCTTTTTGCGTCCGAGTTGAGCTTGGACAGCGGTTTTACGCGTCAGCCTATCCACTCTGGCCAATCATGCATCACAACGTCGCAGCCGGGGGAGACGGTCTCGGCGCACTGCTCCACCCATGCGACAGGGGTTAAAGGAGGCGATGACGAGGCCCGGAGCCAAAGCTGTTTGTATGGACAAAAACCGTAACTCCACGGACCACAGCCACGCATGCATACAACGCACGACACATACGACACATGCTCTCCAGACTGACTGTGTTGTCATGCCATTTTTCAATTTTCAACTTTCATTGAAGCATTTGATTGCGTTCCATTGCCCCGAATATAAAGGCCGAGGGCTCGTCCAAGGCTACCAGGCCAGCTGCGGTGACTTGGCATGGCAATTGGCTTCGCGAATCAAGGTGATCAGCTCGGGTGCCATCAAGACGACGTGAACGCGTGTCTTGCGTGCGGGTTGTACTTGTGAATTTGTGAGAGATGTTGACTACATACCAATTCAAGGATGAGGATTGAACAAGCGTACGAGCAAGGTCTCAATCCCTTTGTTTCGGCCGGTGTTCTTCGGCACCCCCCGCGAGTTGCAACATCACCACCACTTGGCCTCGGCTCATGCATCAAGGACCGACAGGTCACATTACACACATATACACCTAAGTAGGTACATACATACATACTCCTATTCTGTACAAGCTTCCAACTCGCTCGACCTCCACATGCTTATAAACAATGGGCAGAAGATTCGTCGACAACCAACCGCTACTACGTCCATCGTTCTCTCGTCCAGGCTAGATCCTTTTTTTCATATTTCTTCTCTATGATGTCCATGCTCATAGGATGCCCACCTTCTCGAACCAACAATGTGCTCGAGTCTCAATGTAACGTGCGACAAGATAGCGTTCCCATGTACAAAATGCGTGTGCAGCATTCGTTCCCATCATCCCATCCTATTACCGGCACTCACACAACTCGTTTACCTCTCCCATTCCTCCCCGCCGTGATATCTTTCCGCCATGTCCACATCCCAAATTGGCCGCTCCACGACAGCGACTTCTAAATCTTCGCTTGAACTGGCCATAGGGACAATGCCAAGGATAGGACGATATTTATACGTGATCCACCACTTCCTGGGTTCGTCTGCAGCCGTCTCTGAAGTTGGCACGGTGACCTCATTGCCGTTTACTAGAGGACGCTGCTTGGACAGCTCCTCAGCTGTGTCTGGCATATCGACGTCGCTGTCACTTTCGTCGCCTTGAGGTCTGTCACCTATAGCAATGTCCTCCCACTCGTCGTTGACACCGTGCCTTCGGATTTTCTGAGGAGCGAGAGCCCCTTGTCGCGTCTTGCCACCAGCGCCGGTGCTGAGTCCCATTCTCTTGCGCTTGATACCATGCGTGGGTTGTGCGTCAGCACCTTCGGCCTCTGTAGTAGACGTAGGAAGATCGTGCGCCATGTCGAGCATTAGGAGGAATGAAACGCCGTAGAGCCAAATGCGGGAGCCTTGCCACATGGCCCCCTTGGGCAGGTCCAACAGATCCTTCACCGGGGCAGGCAGGGCGTTGCGCGGGTGTCGGCGCGACCATGGGGTGAGTGCGCCATGCCGGGGATGGAAGGCCAGGATGTGCCATGATACGGTCACGGCGGCAAGAATGTAATCATCAGAGCCGTCTGTCGTTACTGATGGGCCGTCTGCGGGTATGTGGTCGGAAAAGGATAGCACAACCGGCGATGTTGGCAGTTTCGGCAACAGCTTCGCATTTGGGTTGCGCACCCAGCGATCTTGAGAATCGGCACGCATGTCGTCGTCGTCGTCCTCCTCCTCCGATGCTGATGACGATGATTCATCATCATCAGACGCATCATCGACCGGGTCAGCAGCCGCACTAGTTCCTTGTCCATTCTGCAGGGTTTGTTCGCGGCCTTGCAGGATCCATGTGTCGATATAGCCGGCAAGGTCGGCGACTGCCAGCATGCGGGAGTCGGCGCTGAAAGCAACTTGCGTGATGCTCCTATCGTACGTACCTAGCCCACCATTCAACACGTGCCTCGGGATCGGGCGTCGCAGACGCGAGAGTCTGTGACACCGGACCGATAGAGTAGATGTCTCGACAGGGATGCTATCAAGACTTGCCATGATAACACGAGAGCCTTCTTGGATGACGCACAGCCTGCGGCCATCGGGGGACAGGTGGACGTGCGAGGCACCAAGTTGTGTAAGCTTCGCGGGCAAGTTCATGGTCGTAAGCCTCACGTCTGAAGCTTTGGCAGGGTCCTGGTGGTGAAGTTGGAAAGCCTTGACGTCTGTGGCCGTGGACACAAAGAGCAACGTTCCCTCTTGGTTGATGGTCGCCGAAGAAATATTCGAGTCACCCTTTACGACGATTGTCTTGAGTAGTTTCCGGTTTTGATTCAGATCAGGCGCCTCGTCACCGGACACGTGCAGATCAGCGGCCGATTTACGGAGGACCCAGACATGAACTTCTCTCTCCCACCAGCTGACGATAAACCTCGCTCTAGAGGCGCTTGCGATCGGGGGTTGTTGCGGTAAGTTACTCATCATTCTGTGGTTTTCGCGGCCCATCTCCTTTAGAGGTACAATCATCAAGTTGGCATCGGGACCTGTATTCTGGTCAGCAATTCGTGTTGGAAGTCTTTACGTTTGAACTAGTGAGATAGTTCTCACCTCCTGAAACCACGACACTGATACGTCCTTGCTCGAACGTGGCCATGGCCTTGACATCGTGATCGTGATAGCGCCGGCCCCAAACCTTGCCCCATCGCTGCCCGGACCCAACGTTTTGCTTATAGAGAATCGTTCGGCGATCCATGCCTCCGCTCATGATGGCTAGTCCGTCGGCACTCGTTGTCAGGCTGAGAATATCGGACTTGTGACTTTGTATCCTCTGCGCCTGAGTATATGTCTTGCCGTCCCAGATGCAGATCTGCCCTGTAGAATCTCCCGAAATGATGTTGCCGTTTGGCAAGCACTTGACAGACCACACAATGATATCCTTGGAGCCTCCGATGAGGTCAGAGCCAAGAGTCATTTTGCGTAGCATGTGTCCGTTGTTGATGTTGTAGGCTCTAATGGTACTATCCGAGCAACCCACGATGACTACCTTGCGAGATTGGAAGGTGATGCTGACCATTTGAGCTTTCTTGGTGGGCGATTTGACAAGGACTCGCTGAAATCTTAGATCGTCATCTTCAAGGGTGTACATGACGAGCTCGCCATCGATTGTGCCCGCGATGAGCTTGTTCGAGCTCTGTGCTTCTTGGTGGCTACCGAGACTTGCAGACTGTGCGTTGTCGACTTGAGGCTGGGCGGCAATGCACCAGATATCGCCGTGCTGACCGCTGGCATGACGCTTCGGTTTCCCCTTTTCGAGGTCCCATTCAGTGACAGTGGATGTGTAACCGATGCTAAACAACCGCGACTTGCCAATGACGATGCGGCCGTCGCCTAGATCCTGATCCGGCTCATTCACCCAAACTAAGCCGTCGACACTTCGATCTTTACCACCTCGAATAACGAGTTCCTGGAGCCAAGCTCCGTTGGATGGGTTCCATATTTCGATGTCGCCATTGGCCCGACCGATGGCCAGTCTAGCGACAGAACTGTGCTTGGACGATCTGAGCTTGGGATGCGAAAATGCAACAGCATTGATGGCAGAGGGTTGATACGGCACGAAGCGGCAGCGGTGGACGTCCATTATGCTGGCCAATTTGTGTGAGCCCGCCGCGTCGTCAGAGGTCCCAAATTGGATGGGGTACTTTGTTGAGTGCGTGAGATATTCGACTTGCTCTTATCTCATCGCTGTGCAAATTGAAGGGTGCGATGTTGAGCTGATTGTGCCGCTTTCCTCGAAGACGCAGTGTTGCTGATGGGGGTTCTGGGGAAAAAAAGTTCTAGTCTTTGCCTTTTTTTTTTTCTGCCGCGAGCGTCAGCCAGCTGGTGCACTGGTGCGGCGCTTGTCGGTAGCCAGCCACTGCTCACCGCCCGGCATGGTGCGGTATCCGCCTTGCCGGGCGAAAGCCGACCTGAACACCAAGGAGTCAACGACCAGCACTTATGTACTCCGTACATACCTACAATTTTGCGACGTGACGCTTAATTACTCCGTAGGAATGCAGGAGCCAGGAGGTGGGCCGAAGCCTGAATTCTCCCTGGAGGCGTCGCGCCCCTCCAACCCCACCAATGCGATGTTTTTGGTGCCAAGTTCCAACAATCTGGCCTTGACTTCATCGATCCATGACTCAACGTTGGCACTCTCTTCTCCCGCGCGTCAGAGCCCCATCTAAATCCGATCTCCAGCTAGATCAAATAGATATCTCGATTTCTTGCTGAAGATCTGCGTGTTCACTGGGGGGGGGGGACTACCGGCTTCCATACGACTCTCTTATGCGCTATCACATTGCAACAGTACTTTCCGCACCACCACGGCTCGTGAATATCTGAGTCGCACAGAATATTCACGGTTGGACTGTGGATTTGCACACGATCGCTCGGCCTTCGTCGATTGGTCACACTGCTACAATGGACTTCAATAGCTCGTCGCCTTTCCCAGAGGGTGTCATCTCCTTCCTGGACACTGATCTGTACAAGCTGACGATGCAATGTGCTGTCTTCAAGTTCTTTAGAAATGTCCCTGTCACCTATGGCTTCACTAATCGCACACCTGAGAAGAAATTGTCCAGGACCGCCTATAAATGGTTGGAGGAACAAATACGAAGTGAGTTACCTCCTTTCTGAGCTGTCGTGCCAGTTGTCTAAAACCACACCCGTCAGAACTTGGAAACATCTCGTTGTCCAATGAGGAGTACATCTTCCTGCGAACGCATTGCAAGTACTTGACAGAAGACTATTTGAATCATCTCAAAGAATTTCAGCTTCGGCCGAGAGAGCAGGTATTCATCACGTTTACGACGGACGGCGCAGATACGGGAGCCGACTCAGATCTCGGCCATATCGACATCAGGATTCAAGGTACCTGGTCAGACACAATATTATACGAGATTCCGATTCTTGCACTTACTTCCGAGGCGTACTTTCGCTTCATGGATACTGATTGGACCTACGACGGTCAAGAGGACCTAGCGTTCAACAAGGGCATGCGACTTTTACAGGCGGGCTGCATCACGTCAGAATTTGGGACACGAAGAAGACGAGACTACCATACGCAGGCCCTGGTTTTTCGTGGCCTAGTCAAAGCATCCAAAGCCGCCGAGGCTCGCGGGTTTCCCGGGAAGCTGTCGGGAACATCGAACGTCCACCTGGCCATGCGATTTCGCATTCCTCCCGTGGGCACAGTGGCTCACGAATGGTTCATGGGCATAGCTGCCATTCTCGACGACTACACAAAGGCTACCGAGCTGGCTCTCCGTCATTGGGTTGGCTGTTTTGGTTCAGACTTGGCGATTGCGCTTAGCGACACGTTTGGCACTCGTGAATTCCTTCGCGCATTCAGCCTTCCGGTTCAGACTGTCGAGGGAGGTCTGCCCGCGGAAGCTTTTAAGAAAGCAGATGGAACGACGAAGACGTATGCCGAGACTTTCACAGGTGTTCGACAGGACTCAGGAGACCCGACCGAATATACCAAGATGATGAGAGATTACTATGATCAACAAGGAATCAAAGAAAAGAAGACAATCGTTTTCTCAGACTCATTAAACATTGAGCGGTGTCTGGAATACAAGAAGGTCTCTGAGGACCTAGGATTTCAACCTACGTTTGGTGTCGGCACGTTCCTGACAAACGACTTTGTCCACTTGAAAACGGGCACCAAGTCGGCCCCTATGAATATCGTCATAAAACTCAGCTCAGCTGCGGGTCGACCAGCTATCAAAATTAGGTGAGTGATTTCGCGCGACAGATTTGATGGTAGTCACTAAGAAAACACTAGTGATAATGCTGGCAAAAACACGGGAGACAGGGACGTTTTAGAGCGCGTGAAAAGGGATCTTGGATATATCGAGCGTGAATGGGAGGAAGGCGATGAAACTTCCCGCTGGGGTAAAGAAGAAAATGCACAAGCATGAATGAAATTGCTGTAGACAATGTGAATGACACTGCATCTTCACAAACAGGCAAAATCCTCGCATTAGGCGTAGAGTCTTGTACGCCATCTTCTCGTCTAAGGGGGAGGGTCAATATTCCGTTGGAAAAGGAAGGTACAACGGCAAAGCCTTGGTCAAGCTTTGTCAGGAAAGAGGCAGGCGCAAGATTCATGCCTGCGGCCGAGACCAGTTCATGGCTCAACTGGGGAAGTCGCGTCTGGTATCCTATCTTATCCGACATCTCGGACTCCTATACAGACCGTCCGATTGTGACGAAACTCTGTCTTCCTCTTCTCTCCAACCTCCGCATTAGCTCGCACGCGATTAACAATTTTGGTGCTCGTTTTTTTTTGGACGTCTTTTTTGGAACTTTTGTTCTCGAGTTGGAGTGTATGTTACACCAAGTATTGTACAAGACCCATCCAGCTCGCGACATCTATTCTACAACCATGGCCGTGATGTCGACTTGGACAGCAGGCTCTTCGCCGTTTTGGACCCGCCGACGAAGGATGCTTCGAAACAGCTGCATCTCGGTGTTAGTCAGTCTGGTCGTTATTTTTTTCTTTACTGCAGTGACAATCCAGCTGGCCGTACAGTCTCACGACAGCAAACATACGACGTTGAAATCTCGCCAATTCCAGCTCGGAGGATTGTTCGGTGGCGGCTCCATACAGGTATCTAAGACACGCCATACATACGTGGATGGGCGAATCGAACTAACATCAGAAAGATGAAGATTGATCCCACTGGGGAGTCTGCTTCATTGCAAAGCGCTTCGACTTTAACATCGAGTTCGAATAATTATGTTCCTGACGCGACGCTTGTCGCCAACGTCGACGATGCCCCTTTGTCTGCATCGGTTCCAACTGCTCCCATATCCAACACTGTCCTGCAAGAGCATGTACATCAGACAAACACTGGGAGTCCGCATGTAACGAAAGCAGCGAACGGCCTACTTTTGGCTTTGGTCAAAGCTCTCCATCTTGTTCTTGGAAATCGGACTTTGAAAGGCACTGCCAATGTGGAACCAAATCTGAGATTGACTATCACGGATGTCTTACCAACTGCACCGGGAAAATTCATCAACTTCCCTACCTCGAGTTCAACAAGCTCTGGTGCTCACCACAAATGGGAGAGGTCGTCGACTGCTGCCGTGTTGTCAGAGACACAGCAAAGACATGTCCCTCAGTTCTCCCCAGACATTGACGCTCCTGGACAGCTGAAACAAGATGTAAGCCATCAAAATACTGAACTGGTACTTTCTCTGCTTAGTCACATGTGTATTCTGGTCAACCACGTGGCGGCTACTAGTCTTGATCTTGCTGCGCAGCTCACGGATGCTACACTCGCTGCACTTCCTGTGGATGCGACGGTCGTATCTTCAGTCATCTCCACGCTTGCTGAGAATAATTCAACATCGGTTGAATCTACGATCCCATTGATTCTTCCTGCAGTCGCAATAGCTTTCGGAAGACGGATTAATATTTCAGCAGAGGAACCTGTGGACACCGCGGCACAGAACTTGGCAAAAACATACGAGACCATAGTGACAGAAGGCTCGTACATCATCAATCAAATTGTAGCCGCTTCATTCGTTGCCGAAACGCCTCTCATGGGCGAAGTTTTATCGCAGGTTGTCGGCATTCTGCATGACGCCTCGACCAAATTAAACCTCACCATGTGTGCACTCAAGCTAGATGGGAGGGAGTTGCCATGGGAAGTCGTTCTTCCATGCGCGTCAATCAATCTGAAACCTATTGCATCAGCCACCGATTTGAGACTACATACGACAGGAAGTCAAAGACCGCTAGCAATGGCAGTAATGGCCGGAATGACTGATTTTCCTGTGGCAAGTGCCGAAGCAAAGACCGTTTTGGTATCTTACACAAAGATGCCAGCGTACTACTCCGGCTCCGACTCGACTTCTGTCACCCAAAGCACTTCTTCCTGTGCACCCACGACTTCATCCGGACTTCTCACAGTCAATTACGGGATGGAAAGCACGACTCCATGTTCATCAGACATGCCTACTTACAGCCCGACGAGTCAGACATTGTGCCCCATCCTCCCCATCTCAACCCCTGCACCGGAAGTAGGGCCATGCCATCACTGCGCGGGCGGGTCCTTATACTCTACGGCGAGCGCGACTACCAAGTGTACTATTGATAGTTGCACTACTTGCTCAATGTCACTGGGGACCATGGATCCGGGATACAAATTTGTGACGTCGACATCTTTGCCACGGGCGGATGGTAATGCAGACACTGGTGCTCATGACTGGACGTACTTGGGCTGCTTTAAAGACGATATATCACGCGTTGTTGTTGGATCAAAACCACTGGATTACCTGCGCGGACCGATGTCTAGTCCCACATGCACCAGTCATTGTCAGGCTAGAGGTTACTCGTTTGCGGGAACGGAGAACGGACACGAGTGTTGGTGCGGCTCGTCCATCCGCGACGATGCTGTACGTCTACCCGAGACTTCCTGTAATATGTCTTGCCTTGACGGAGACGGTGAGATGTGCGGTGGTTCCTGGATCGTATCAGTATTCATGTGCGCAAACAAAGAGACTGGATCGGATCAAGACCAAGCTCCTTCATCCACGCACGAAACACAGTCGACGTGCCAGTCCCCCAGCCTCACATCTTCGACAACCTCGGTAGAAAGTTGCCAGCCCAGCATGACAGTATTGCCTCCACTGCCTGAGACTGCGATGTACGCATCTTGCTGTCAAAGCGGCCATCAGGCCACAGAGACGGGTCGAATTACAAATTATGGCCCTGTAGCACAACTCTTGGCAGAGGCGAGACATGGTGGCAGGAGAAGTGAGACGAGAGAATAGTACGGCCATGACTGTGTTTTAAGACTTGCCGGCAGAGACAAGGGGCCGTGCTGTATCTGAACAAGGGACGTTTGACATCATGGCATGCAACAATAGATAGGCGATATAGGGGAAGAAGCAACTCACTGGACTGGAAAAGTATAGTTTGTGCTCGCATTTCATGTTAAGAAAGGTGTAGATAATGCTAGAGATGATGAATGAGAGAGGCAGAGGCAGAGGCAGAGGCAGAGGCGGAAATTTTACAGCAACAAGACACGAGACACTGAATTGAGTGAATGTCGCAGGTCGGGTAGCACACAAGCAGGTGGCGGAGTACTCACCAATATGTATCATGGCGCAAGATGGCCCAGTGGCTTCCGGCGTTGACCATGAAGAGTAAGCACCGTGAATGATGGGGGATCAGGGCTGAATCTTGAGACAGGAATGTTGAGACAGAAGTGACGAAGTTGAGATTGCGAGGGCGGGCCGCTCAGACATATTTCCGTGATGTCGGGTTCCAGCCAGACGGCAGGTGAAATTACACTGTCACAAACACCACGCGGGCGATTCTAGGTTATATTCCTCTATCAGTGGTACGTCTCATGCACTTATACGCGTTGCGCCTGACACAAAATGTCAGATTAGGCGGCGCACAACACGCGACGTAAAGTGTAGATCAAGAGACTGAAACGTATTCGCAAGTCGTAAGACGTGAAACGTGCAATACACGAACGATGATGTAAGCCGAAAACACTAATGTGACGTACAACACAACGTAAGATAAGATGCAAAAAATAGACGTTGAAGAGGTGAAGAGCAATACGACACGATTAGAATATGTAACACAAGTTCTGATTCGTATCAACTTCAAGGGCGCCAACGCTTCATTATCGACGAACCCGTCGGGTCGACCCGAGCAAGGGTCAAGACGAAAGGGGAGGAGGTTTCAGGAGAAGGAGACCGTTTCACGTCATGAAAAATGAGTAGGTACCTATTCAGGTCGCCGGGTCGCGTGTGCCGAGCGAGGGCATAAGCCATCAGGGAAGGTTTCTTCGGCTGATTGAGATGGTGAGACAAGGTGCCGACTTGGGGGCGTTGTATTGCGTGGTGGTACCTGCAGACTGCAGTATAAGTACATGCAATCCTGTGCAGACAAGTGCATACACGCGCATACCCCGTACAAGCGCAGACAAGGGAGAGCACTCGAGTGAATTCAGGTGCGTTCGGAGTATGTATGAACATATGTAAATACACGCTCACTACGGAGTGCAGAATCTCCGTATCAACAAGAAGTAATTAACTATGCATTCGCGTCACAGGGTCGCACCGCCACAATCTTCATACTGAATGACAAGTTTCTCGCAATTGATGAGTCAATCAAAAAGAAAAGAAAAGTGAAGAAAGAAACAGAAAATCAACAAAGCCAACAGAACACCCTTCTCTTTTGCCGGAGCAGTGAAGCCAGATTCGGGCAAGTCAAGCCCCAGTTCAGAGATCAAAGGCCGCTGGCAAGTTGGTTCTCAAAGGCAAGAAATTAGATAAATCGAAAGGAGACGTTCTCCCGATGGAAGAATACTAGTAGGGCTTCAGCGTTCTGGAGTGATATGCATGTCATATTGGAGAGTGGAGAAGCCTATCTAACTCGCAATTTGGGGGATGAGGTACGGAGTATGTACCTACAATTGTACCTATATGTACATAATAACATATAACATAAGAAGGCCACATACCTACCATATGACCCGGGATCAGGGGGGAGGGAGGGAATCCTTGGGGGGCGGGGCACGCGAGGGGCGGGAAGCTCAACACAACCTCAAGGCAAAGGGAGTGTGAAACTACATACCTGTGCACACACAGTACATGTCCTCCGTAGGATGATGAAGGTTGTGCACGATGGTACCATCACAACATGATGCATGGAGAGCGGGAAACGTGGTTGGAACGTGGTTTTCGGGTCGCAGGGCAGATTGCGTCATGAATGAGTGGTTGCATGGAGGAAGGCAGATCTGGCCGTCTTGGTCTCTTGGACCGGCTAGCTGCTGCTTGCCGGCTGAGATGAGGCGTGAGGGCATTGACGAGGCGGAGAATGCGCGGGGAGAGAGAAAAGAGAGGCAATGTACGGAGTACGGAGTACGTGCACAGAAGAGTATGTACATATACCCCATAAGGTTCTCTGTATGTAGTCTGTACATACATACCATACCGTGTGTACAGAGTACTCCGTACATCATGAGAGCCACGACGCCCGTTTACCCGGAAAGAACGACCCTGTCGCCACTGCCTTTCACCCCGGACGCCACATCGGCCGTGAGTTGCGGGGGTTCGACGCCATAGAGTTGAGACACGGGACAATTTGCATCCGCTGAGGCCCTGCACATGTGTGTGCATTGCATGCGACTCTGGAGTCTGGTGACCTGGTTACATTAGGAGTTGGAAGGCCAAAGACAGATGTGTACAATATACGGAGTAGAACTCAAAAGACAGACCTCGGCAATACTCCGCAGAGTCCGTTATCACAACCTGAAGCATGATATGTACCTAATTGCTTATTCTGGCTTACAATGGTTTCTTTTGGGAATCAACTGCTTTGTGCTCTTTTGGCTCCTTTGGCTCCTTTGGCTCTTTTGGCTCTTTTGGCTCTTTTGGCTCTTTTGGCTCTTTTGGCTCTTTTGGCTCTTTTGGCTCTTTTGGCTCTTTTGGCTCTTTTGGCTCTTTTGGCTCTTTTGGCTCGTTTGGCTCGTTTGGCTCGTTTGGCTCGTTTGGCTCGTTTGGCTCGTTTGGCTAGTGCCGATTGGCTCATTGGTGGGTACCCCCGCGCCACGCATCATCTGTACCTCTTGGCATGCATCACGGAAATACGGCTCTCCGACTGGCGCATTTTCTTCTTTACACGAAAAACGAAAATCAGTTCAATTCCGTTCCGCTCGACTTGTTCAGCCTCATTGCCCGACGATCACTCGATTCTATACTCCGTACGCGACTTCCACCAATTGTACTTGGACCGTGATGTGTCGTCTCCGCATTCTTGGATTGGATCTTGGTGCGTGACTACCTACCCCATCGCAGCCCATCCCGTCTGACCATGCCGTATCCTCTCTTCGTCCTATTCGCTCAGGAGCGTAGATGACGCTTTGGACGTCGTGTACGGAGTAGTGCCTGCGTACACCGGCACAGGATATCGATGGCGCCCACGCCCCATTGTCCATTCGAGATGCCTTTGTCCGGGACTGTGCACTCCCGGGGTGGGACGACTTCTACAAGTGCTAAAGGGATGCGCCACCTGAATTGCTTGTCTTGGACTTCGAATGCGCCAAACGCCAAAACATTGGTTGTCTTGGGGCCCTTTGGAGTGTGCATGTGCCACGAGAGAGACGAGACTAGGTGTTGCATACGAGTTGGTGGATAGGTATGTGAGATGAACACCGCACGAGCACAAGGCTGTTCCGGCTCCGGTGTGGAACGAATCGCAGCAACCGGCAGCAGCGGGTGACTTGTCGTTCGATTGCGCTTATTTGAGGACTTTGTGGACATTGTCCACTGCGTGCTTGATGAGGTTGAAATCCATGACGGATGAAAGACAATCCAGGTAATCAACTGACGACAACGGCGTCACGACGTGCCATTCATTGTCTTTTGGCTAGGTACTCCGTCTGCTCCGCAATCTCCTGCAGAACTGGTTCCGCTTCGTGGGTGATAGCCGGTGGGCCGCAGCAAGGGATCATGGCCAGCTTTCAACTTTGCCTGTCATGTTTTGATTTGAATTCAAGATGCCATCGCAAAAGGGGGGGGGGAGAGCACTCGTTGGCAGGCAAGCTGTCATGGCAGACGCCCACTGGAGTGTCCTACCGGAACAGCATCTCAGACACTTCCCGCATCACTATCCTTCCCGTACTCTACGGAGTATTCCTGAATCCTGACTGTCGCGCACTCAGGCTTGGTTCGCAGACGGTTGTTGTTGTTGTTGTTGAGTATTTTACGCCCCTGCGTCCCAGTTTTGGGCATAATAGGGCGTGCAGGGCTAATCCCGGGTTCTTCTAAATACAAGCCA
>SRPP01000434.1:0-21321 GCA_018360055.1 Claviceps monticola
CATCTCATCCCCTCATCTCATCCCCTCATCTCATCCCCTCATCTCATCCCCTCATCTCATCCCCTCATCTCATCCCCTCATCTCATCCCCTCATCTCATCCCCAATCTCCCCATCTCCCCCATCATTCCCCATCATTCCCATCGGCGCCATCTCCCATAGTACTCGTCTTCCACGAACGCAAGCCAACATGTTGATCAAGGAATCCCATGTCGACGTCCCCACGTCTGCCAACGGCAAGACAACTTCCATGCGTACGAAAGGACTCCGTCAATGACCTACCACACCAAGCTCACCACTCACCCTCACTGCAGGCATCTTCCTCTTCCACCCCACCATACCAAACTATCCCAATGCGTGCGTCCTTTAACGCCCCCGGCAAATTCCCGATTTGCCTACATTAAACGAACCGTAGTTGAGAGCACAATTCTGAAAGCCAAACCAGTCGCTTCCCGGGTGTGTGCCTCTTTAGCGAGATCTACCAAGGTACCTCACCACGCTTACCACGATGAAGAAATGACCCCTCTTGTCCCTTTAGTAGTCCGTTCTTCTTCACTTTTCCTTTCTTTCCAGCATATTGAACGGTATTTTTCTTACGTTGAGGCTCTGGCTTTAACCTGTTATTGTAAGACGGCTATGTCAGGCTAGAATTTGCTCACGCCCTCTTACAGTGACCGGCCCCGTCGCTCGCTTTGCGCGTCAAATTGCCGGGCACGGCTTCATCGTCGCCGCCCCGTCCTCGTATCACGATTTCGTAGGTCCTGAACCGTTGAACTACGATGTTGCGGATACAGATCGCGGCAACAAGTTCAAAGTCGAGAAGGTGAGATTCGTTTGTCTTTTAGTGCCTTGACGTTATATCTTTCTTCCTCGGACTCCTTTCATCTGTCGCTTCTTTCTTGTTTATCACAAGCTCTTTTCAGCACAACGTTTAGCTAACCACACTCTCAGACCCTAGAATCTTATGATGCAGACTCATCTGCTACCGTGACCCATCTCCTATCCCTGCCTACCTGTACGGGCCGGATTGGCGCAACGGGCATGTGCCTGGGCGGACACCTCGCCGTCAGAGCAGCCGTAAGTCTTCCATCACCTCAAAAAGCCGCACCGCAAGTTTACAACCATGTGAATATATCGGACTCTCACCCTTTTCCATCTAGCTTGACCCCCGCATCACAGCCACGGTCGCCTACTTCGCCACAGACATCCACTCCCGCACCCTCGGCCCTCACCCCTCCGCCAACAGCTCCCCCACCCCGCCCCTGTCCTCTAACCACACGCTCGATCTATTCGCGAACCTCAAGGGCGAGCTTTCTCTCCTGTTCGGACTTAAGGACACGCATGTCCCTGATCAGGGACGGGATCTCATCCGCCAGAAGCTGCGCGAGGCGGGTGTAGTTTTCAGTTTCCATGAATTTGCCTGGGCGCAGCACGCGTTCATACGCGATGAACTGAGCAAAGGCCGCTACGATCCCGCCATCACGAAGACTTGTTTTGAGAACCTGCTCGAAGTATTCGGGAGGATTCTCAAGACGGATTTGGGAGAGAGGGAAGGGGGGCCGGTGGAGTTGGAGCATGTCTGTTAAGACCAAAGCGTTTGACAGGCCATTGAGCCGGGTGCTCCAAGAAAGAGCACCATGATTTGTAGCACAGAAGGGCGTGATGATCCAAGCAAGTCTGGGCTTTATGTAGTTGTCTTGCAAGAGAAGCGGCCTCGTCCACCAGAAGCTACGAGACGTACGCATTCGTGCTGCTCAGTGTCCACGACTTTGTCTCGGCGCAGGCGTTTATGCGCCCTAGATTTGAGCAAGACTCCTAGATTCGTATCTGTACTCACAAAAAGGAGGATTGAACTAGACGCTTTCATGTCTCTAAAAATCCTGGACATATCAAGTTGAATCAATTCTGCGTAGCTTAACCGGGGTATACAAATTCCCAACACCCTAAATCAACATATCCCGTAACAGCTAGCTATGTATACCTACCTTTCTATGTCCTATTCTTTAACATTATGAGAGTATGTTTTTTTTTTTTTTCGTTTCTTTCGCACCTCTTTCATTTTTCTCCCAATTTCTTTCAAGATGCGTCACATCGCTCATTGCAAATTCATTCTATTTAGTTCCCTTCGCAGGGTTCACTGATGCCCATACGACGGTGGACCCTGCGCCGCCCCCCTTGACGGGCCCCGTGACGGGCCCCGCGATGGCCCGCGATGTACGCTACTCCCCGGCTGCATGCTCTGCGAAGCCGACAACTGAAAATCTTCCTCTTCCTCTTCCTGCACAGTAGCCTCATGCGGTACATTCCGGTTGAAGCTATAGAATCGCTGCGGTAGCCCTGTCTGTGCTTCTTCGTCAAAGCTCCCCATGTGCGGACTGCTGAGGGTGTTCGCCTCTCCGGGGTTCAGCGTCTGAAGACCTTCGCCGGCTCTCCTTCGTCCACGCTGACTCTCCTTCTTGAGGAGTTCATTCCGAACCGACTCAATGTCCTTGGACCGGCGGGGGTCCTCAGACGGGGAGCGGGAGATGAAGGATCGGTCGTCGCGGAAGTCCCAGTTTCCGCTTGTTTCCAGGGCGAGAGAACGGGCATTCAGCTCCGCGGCGGCTTGATGTTCCGCGGCGTGAGCTTCTTCTTCTGTCTGGTGGATTTGCGCGGGGACCATGCGAGCAGCGTCGGCAGCTTGCGCGGCCTCCTCTCGGCTCTTGGATGCCCACTGATCCGTTACGGCAACCGCATAAGTTGGGTTCGTGGGTCCGCCGAGAGTCTCGCTGCCGCCGCCGGGTTCGTGAATGGGGATCTTCTTGAGGGCGAGGGCTAGGGCACACATGAACTTGGAGCGGCGAGTCGCCCGGACGACACCATTGTGCCAGTTAGACTTGTGCTGAATCGATATTTCAAGCGTAAGCTTGTCCAGATCGTTGACTCCGACAACACCAATGGTGAATTCTGGCTTGAAGTCTCGAGAATTATCGGGGTGCCTGACAAACTTTTCCATTTCGGCTCGGAGAAGTTCAATATCTTCAAAGGAAGTATCAAAGGAGACGTCCACTGAAAAGCTCTCCGTCATGGCCTTGCTTCGTGTAACATTGTCGATCCAAAGATTATTCAGCACAATGTTCGGTACCTGTTTTGCATCGTTAATCATCATGTGTCTGGAAAAACTCTTTGATGGGATAGATATGAAGGAGGGTGTTGCATACCTGAGTAACCTGATTCTGCGCAGTCTTGGTAAAAACAGTGTACAGCAATGAAATTTTCTCGACAATCATCTGTGAACCACTAATCTCGCATCTGTCGCCAACGTCATACGGATGCTTAACGAAAAGGAAGATGCAAGAGCCCAGGAACTCCTGTGTAGTGACGGCAAAGACAAAAGACAGAGACAGCAGAGCTGTACCCGCCGTCGCCACCGTGGTCAGGAAGCTGCTGTGGAAGAAGAAGACTGTGTGAACAAATTAGCAAGGCACTTGAATCAATAATACACGATTCTGTAAGACGTACGAAAGATGAAAATGGTAAGCAAAACCACGACAAAAAGCAAAACCTTGTCGAAAACGAGAAGAGCCTGTCCAATGTCCTTCATGCCCTCGCCAATCGCTTTGCGCTCCTTGCCGATTTCGACCGTTTTGCGCACCATTTCGTCGAGACTGATATCGCCGTTCAAATCAGAATCTATCATGTTGAAAGCTTCTTCGGCCTCCGCCTTGTACGCGGGGCCCAGAACCTCCTCAAAGTCTTCAATGTAGAGCGCATCTTTACCCTCGAGCACAAAGGACATCCAGATGCGACGTCCCAAGGCCTCGGACGGCAGGTTCTTCTCCAGAGCCTCGAGCACGATGGAGTGGGCCGAATTGGGGTTGAAGACTTGTTTGCCAGTGATTTCGTGGGCCACGTGGCCGACGGCAGATGTGACTTTGCCTCCGACTTTGCCTCCAAAGCGACCCACGCCACCAATAATCTTCATGGGTGTAGCGGAGCCATTGCCACCGATAATCTTCTTCTTCTTGGATCGCAACATCATCTCAATGCTATCGTTGATGACATAGTCTTCCTCGGAGAACTCGTGGCAGTACATGGGAAAGAGCGTTCGAGATGCGTCGTACAGGAGGCCGAGAAGATGAATTTCGCGCTTGGAAGCCTTGATTCTGTTCGCAAACGAGCGTTGATGATAGGAAACGCCAATGAGCTGAACAAGAGCCTTCTCGACCAGGAGTACGGCCGACGAGACAAACAAGGCGCCCAAGATCTTTTCGATGATATCGGTCCACTCAATGCCAATCGAGAGCGCACCGCTGAAGAGTTGCTTGAAGGTAATCCAGGTGGACAGCGCCCAGAGAAATAGTGAAAGCGTGATGTTGAGATTCCTCAGCACAGTGGCATACTTGCGCACACCAGTGCTGACAACGCCTGAGACGAATAAGAAGAGCTTGGGGAGCAGCCATGCGACAATCTTGCCGGCCCAGAGAGTCAGCCACGTGATTTCTAACCATAGTAGCAAGCTGTAGACTGAGGGGCCGTCCTTGATGACAAGCTTTTCGTTGGAGTCTTTGACTCGTACGTCGCCTATCGTGGGCGTTTCTTTGTTGCCCGTCAAAGCCAAAACGATGACAGGTACAGCCAAGATGATGCCCACTGGGACAATGTAGACCATGTAGCGGGTGACAACGGAAAAGCCAATGACCTTGGCGTAGAATCGGCCAAGTGCATTTACACTGACTTCGTCGGAGCCACCAGTATTCTTTCGCCCGAGTTTATCTTCGTCAAGCTTCCGTCGTCGACCAGCATGTCGATTCTTGACCTCGGTTTCATCCTTTTCATATCCATCCTGCGATGTGGAATCACACGAATTCGAATTGGCTTGATGAGTCTTGCGTACGCCGCCAGCGGAAGCGTGGCTCCTGACGGACGTCAGGGGAATTCCAAACTCATTCATGTCTGTGTCCTGTGTGTTGCTCCCGATTTGGATGAAGCCCGAGTTTCGCGATCCAAGAGAAGTTTGCCGGTTTGGCATTGCAATTGAAGCGGCAGAATCGGAAGCGAGAGTGGACCAACATGCGAAGCGAAAGCGAGTGTACCGTCAGGGTTCGGGAAGCGAAGGATGCTAGCGATATGAACAACAACAAGTTGGATCGACCAGCGCTCGCCGTACAGCCAAACCAAAGTCCAGCTTCAGTATTTTGTACAATGGCTGCCCTATGCGATGGCTCACCGTGGTCGATTGCGAATGCCCGCTGGAGGCGTGGTCGTTCTAGGATTCTCTAGGAAATATAGTTGTCGACAGAGACGCAAAATGAACAGGGCGAGGCCAAATCTTGGCGGTGTTCAAACAGAAGAGATGTAATCAAAGAGGCTACTAGAGAATGTCATGAGGAAGAAAAGACTGTAGGACGAAACATGGAGAGTTCAAGACGGCAGAAAAAATAAAAGCAGCTCCCAGTGTCATAAAGATCAAAAGGTCCAAGGACTCAAGGAGGCGGAGGGGTGTGGGGGTTTGTGGAGTTAGTTGGTGGAGGCCGAGAGGCTAGAGGAAACAAGCCATCAGGATCCGTGCCTCTCTTCTCTCCCTCTCTGATTTTCTGAGCTCTGCCTCACTTCTCACGCGTTACAACTTTACAAGGTACAGTGGAAACGCAACAGTGGGCTTTCTGCCATTTTCTGTCCTTTTCTGCCCTTTTCTGCCCTTTTCTGCCTTCTCGCCCGCTGCAGGGGAAAAGGAAGAGGTGACGCTGAGCCGCTGCGAGCTCCGATGTACATAGGTACAATACCTCGTGTCGCGTGTGATCGAGCACCGTTGGACATGCCGCCGCCACCGACATACCGGCGCTGGTTCCAGGTACAAGCGTCGCAATGTCTTCTTCTAATTGGGCCGTTCTGTTTCACAGTCAGGGGCCTGGGGGCGAGCGCCAGGTTTTGATGCGGCGCACGCGGCCAGAGCTTCTACTGTACATTTGGTGCGTTTGATGGATAGTTAATTCATGACTTACAGTCAAACGGGCGCAGCCACGACGAGGCATGCATGTTTTAACTCATCGCGCTCCCATTGCCATTCCTGCAGATTATTCGTACGATACGGAGTACATACCTACACGATCAAGCTGTCCCTGTCCTTGCCCTTGCCCTTGTCCTTGTCTTTGTCAGGACTCAGGCGATGCAGTTCCGTGGCTGCGGGACAGCAGTCAACCAATGAGGGCATCGTTTGCTAAAGTTTTTTTTTGCGTTTCTTTTTTTGTCTTCTTGATTTCTGTTCTCCATGCTCTCCATATGCATGGACAAGGTATGGACTAACTAGGTGTTAAAATCGCAATCCCGAGACGAACGGGACCCGTGCTTGCAAGTTGCAGGTAGGTATCTATGTACCTGTACCTAAGTATGTACTCCACACTACATACCTGGCATAGGTACCTGTACATGTCATGTGAGTGAGCTCTGCCGCACAGGGCGGCGCAAAGACTCGGCTAGCGCATCTATCGCCATCGTCCCGCCCAAAAACAGCCCACCACGTGACCAAGACCATCGGGGAACCCGCGAACCGAGGAACGCGATTAATCCACCAGCCACGACGCCATCGAGGTACGGGTTACACAACAGGAATTGACATTGTGCCAACGCAACGCCGCATAAGCTCAATGACGTACGGTACAGCACACACCAGATTCGCGGTTCGGACGTTATTGGCAGCATGAGTTACATTGGCACAGTGGTGAAACGAGTGGTCTTACAATGTGTCGCAGGACCTCAAACAGGGAGAGAAACCCCTTTCCCTTTCCTTTTTCAGCATCGTCAATTTATCCATGGGGATGACATCCTGGCAAAGATGCTCATTCGCTGCAAGGCCACGTAAGAATAAGTGATAAGCCGTCGTGTATGTTGCGTTCACGATGGGATGGCTTGCCAAATTTCTGATCCGGTCGCGTCAGCACATGATTGAAACTTATCGTGATTGCTGCATGGGTCCCAACTTTCGAAGCCGGTTGTGGCAGGACATGATAGAACTGCTGCATCTCAACATCATGATTGCAGCATATTCCACCTCAGACCGCGAATGAAATCGCAGGTGAAAAATGGTCATCATTTCATAAATTTACTATCCATGACGGCACGGCTAAATCACACAAGGACTGCCACCCGAAAACATTGTGAAGACTCACGAAGAAGCTTCCCTAGATGCCGACACCTCGACGCACCGAGTTTTGCGACTGATTCATCACCGTGGACATATACCCCATCATGTTCTTCATCTCCATCATCGCCTTGTCGTTCTCGAAACCTAAATGACTACTACTTCTATCCTGTTCCTCTTCCTCCTCTTCATGCGCCGCAACATCAAGCTGGTACAGCGGCGCCAGTGTCGCGTTTCTCCTCCACAGAATCCAGCGCTTGAACCACCAGGGCAGCGTCTTGGTAGTCTGATAGCGCATAAAGACTCGCGTGGGAACCGCAAAGATGTAATCCAATTCCTCCAAGGTGCGTTGCTTCGTCTCCGGAACAAACAGGAAGATAAGTAGCAGCGCTGCAATGTTGAGGCATGCGTAAAAGCCAAACGCGCCGAGAACTTCCAGCCGATCCAGCATGAGTGGGAACGTAATGCCCAGAACAGCTGCCCAGAATAGATTCGTCGCTACGGCCCATGCCATGCCGACCTCGCGGTGGGACAACGGGAAGACTTCCGCGGAGTACGTAAAGGGCACGGGGCCCTCTCCGGGTGAATAGAATGCTGCGAAGAGATAGACGAAGAGTGCCACAAGGGTAAGGTGAGGACCCGCCGTGCCCGGGATCAAGGTACATAGCCCGGCAGCGAGGAGAGTCCATGCCATTTGCGGGAACGTGAAGAGGAGGAGAGACCTTCTTCCGAAGGTATCAATCGTCCACACGGCCGGAAACGCAAACAAGAAGTTGATGAGCCCAAAGCCCCAAGTCGCCCACAGGGCTTCCAGTTTATTCGCCCCAGCTTCGCGGAAAACGTCGGACGAATAAAACGCAATGATGTTGATGCCGCACATTTGCTGCGCAATCATGACAATAAAGGACGCTAGAGTGGCACGGCGGTTGCGCGGAATCTTGAATAGCTCAATGAATCGGTTCACGTAGTTGCCGTGTCCCGCGTACTCCTGCTCGACCTGAAGCTGAACGTGAATGTAGTATAGATCCCGCGCAGCCTGAATGCGCGTATTCCTTAACCGGCACAGAGACCGCATGGCATCCCTGTAGCGATTCTTCTTGATAAACCAACGAGGAGATTCGGGACAAAAGAAGATGAGAAGCGCGAGGGGTATGGCCGGTATGAATGCCGATCCGATTTGGTATCGCCAGACCTCCCCATGAAGCCTCATGAGGCCGAGATTCGCGCATGTGCCCAGGAAGATTCCAAATGCTGTCCACAACTGCCAACTCATGACCAAAGCCCCTCGTATAGGGGCAGGAGAATTTTCGGCCGCATAGATAGGAACTACTCAACCCCCCGGTGTGATTGTTAGGCTCTGGTAGAGAAGGAGGAGTTGAGAATACCGCATCAAGTTCAAACTCACCAGTAGAAGCCTTGGTCCCCATGCCAACACCAAGGAGGAACCGACAGGCAAAGAGTTGCTGCCAGGTATTGCAGAACGCACCAGCCAAAACAGGCCATAGACAAAAATTGGCCGACACAAAGATGGCGCCACGACGACCAAAGTAAGAGTTGATAGGGTCAGTCAGCCAGCACCCTACAAGGGCAGTGCCGATATACGGCGCGGAATTGACCAGTCCTACTAGCATTTTGTGGCTGACTTCCGGGCCATCGATGCCCAGAGCCCTGGGAAATTCTAGATTCGCACCATTGGACCCCGTTTGATCCCATCCTTGTACGGCAGCGCCTATGGAACAGGTGATGATGGTGAGGTACAGTACTTTTGGAACACGCCATTTGTGGAGGACCTCGTCGCGGAGAGATTCGATCTCGTCCTGGCTCAATGCTTCAGGACCCGTGATGTCTTCGTAGCCGGTGGGATCTTGGGCGACAAGAGCGCCCTGTCGAATGAGATGCCGATAGTCATTGAGGTTCTTGTCATGACAGAATTGATCCACGTTGTTGAGGAGAACACGACGGGGAATACCTATCAACGGGTTCTTGATTCTGAATGCGGAGTTCAATTGTTAGAATCAGTTGCATTTCGGATGTGGCATCGAGTGTTGGCATACTTGGCTTCGATATTGGAGCTAAGGTCGACTCGGGGGAAGGAACTTGTGGGAGAGCGGAGCCCTGCCTCAGTCGACGTGATCGTGTGCAGGTCGTTCGAAAGCCTGACAAGTGTGACAGAAAGAAAAGAGAGTTTTCAATCAGCTTGGAGTTACAAGTCAACGGCACTATTGCTGTATTTGCTAGCGAGAGAGGAGAGGCGAGATATCGTCAAAGTGTAGGCATCTGGATAGCGAAAACAGCAAGTCGCGGTGATGCTGCAACAAACCGGTTTCAACACCCCCTCAGGAGAGCTCAACTCGTACCTTGATTCTCCTTCGGCTCTTTCAATATGCTCCATCATGGCCAGCAGCGACAGCCGCCCCCACCGCTACAGCAGCTGTCGCAAGCACCAGGCAGCAAAATCTGGGGAAACGGGCGCGATGTGGTGTATCGGGGCAGTTATGGTGGAGACGTGCCGGGACAGGAAGATTGGTCCCATAAACTTTGTTTCGCATCAGGCAACGGATCGGCGGACGTCGGGAGGAGGAGGATTAATTGGCAAGTATTAATGACGGCGTTGGCAGAGGTCTGATATGCAGCGTGAGACTAAGCACGAGATCGCATCGTGCACGGATGATGGCTATCTCCTCTTGGATTGCTGCAGAAGGATGAAGTAGAAGGATGTAGGTACTCGAAGAGAGAAGCTGAGGCTGACTCGGTCTATCGTGTCCAGTCTCGTCAGCAAGACGAGCAAGCTTCCCATGGCTGACTGAGCCTCGCCTTGGGGGGGTCACGGCCACGATGTTTGGATGTCCTGGTGTCCCAATCCGCGCGGCATGAAGAGAATCCATGGACATGGGCCCGGCAGTAGGGCCGATGGCGTTGGAAAAGGCTGGAGAACGGGTGGATGGATACAATACGGCGAGTGGCTTCACCACACGACTTCACCTACTTGCCAACCCGTCGCTTCAACAATGCCGAATCTACAGAGTACTGCGCCCAAGGAAACCAAACTCGTGACGCTCCACTGTGCACCATAGCCGCCGATAGGTGCTCTTGGCTGCTCATATGTATGTGGCTGCCGAGAGACATTTGGTGGGAAGCAATCAAGATCTCAAGTCCGCGCCAAGTTTGGGAGTTGGTGGCGTTGGCTCGTTTCCACCAGCCAAATCATTGCTTGTGATTTATCGAGGAACTCCCGAACTTTGGCCAACCACCATCAGCCAAATTGGGCACAGGTACTCTGTACCTAACGTACCTAAGGTAATCGCCAATTCGTCCCATCATACTCTGTACTCCGTATCCGTAGAGCGATGCGTGGGCCGTGGCTGTGTTGTAACTTGTAAGGTCCCGAGTCGTGCCTGTTCAGCGTTTGATGCCGAGGGTACGGAGTACATGGCAAAATGCGGAATATATGGGTCTACCCACACGTACCGACCCACACCAGCCGCCCAAGCCGCTATACCGTATTCGTAAGAGAGTCGGTACATACATATCACTTCTGTAGAGCAATCTAAAATCGCATGCCAAAACTTAATGCACACTCCACCCTAAAACCACATCACAGCGTTTGGTATAGCCACTTCACTTATCAACTTGCTTTTATTATAGACTGTAATATATCATTAGAAATCTCTGAATATCTTCTTCAGAGTTCGGTGCATTGATGCCGTGAAAAAATGCAAAAATGAAGGTGGCGGGGTGAAGATTCAATGAGTGGGTGCATTCGAAAAATCATCGTCACTACCCACGCGAACTTAATTTTCTTTCTCAGTTCTTATTTGATGTAATCGCCGTCTTCAGATAGATTCACATCAGGGATCAACTTCATCATGTTGTATTTCCAACTGCTTCTGAATATGTAATAGGGCTGAGAGTAGGCAAGTGTGCCGGTCAGTGTATTCATTCGAATGCGTGGTGCAATAGCAGTCATTTGCTGGCTGAGGTCTAGTAAAACTCGCGCTGCGTTACTGCGGTTCCCGTGAGATGTGGTGTATAGTTAGAGACCCCTCTGAAAAATGTCCTCGATAACTTGTGGACTGAATCCTTCTCGTTTGGTGGTTTGGTCGCGTATGCTATCAGCAGTATCAAACTTTCCTCACGACCAGATTGCCCCCTTTACCATGATCAGTACCTTGAGCTCGACATGAATTATTCTATTGATAAATGTTATTTTAATGTTTTCATGAGGTTCAAGAAGATTCAAATACGTTAAGACCCCATTTGCACTTGAGATGGCAATTGGGGAGAGTCTGAGAGAAAGTGATCTGAAGGAAGAGCTGATGGAGTGAAACATTGCCGGGCTGGGTCTATCTTCAATTCACCACAACTCCATCGATTCCTCGGCATCCTTCTTCAGAACCAAATGAAGCAATAGTCGCTGACCAGCTGTATCCTTCGGTAGTAGTATGCCTTGATGATCCTCTGTTTGCGATCGAAACGAGCGTGGATATCCCGGTGCAGTGATTGTTGGATAGGTAGCGTTCATGAGCCATCAGTCTCGAAAACCGTTCAGTTCATGCGAGGGCTCACACTCGAAGTGGATCAATTTCACGCTGTTATGGCCAATAGTCACGCCTACCTTGGCCCCTGTCTAGTATGCAGTAGCGTGGTACATTGCGAACAGGGGGGAGAATATTTGTGCAAAATATGCTGCAGATCTTTACTGTATTCAGTTAGCGCGCAAAATTATGCAAGAGGCATCAAACGCTGAACAAGCACGCCTCGATGCTCTACCGCGATGTACGCGCGCCTAAGTTGTAGCCCATCCATCAAGCGTATAACTACATACCTACGTGCCTAGAATAGGAAACGAGACCAGCACCCCGACGAACTTCAGCAGCTGGAAAGAACGCCTCGGGCCAGCTCCGAAATCCTCGGTTTCATGGCAGCAGCGACAATAGCGAAAATAGGCGCACACTTCACGCCAACCAACGGCCAATCCCAGTAGCTTCCATCGTGGTCGTAGCGCGTCGTGGCGTCGATTCCAGAGTCATCCAGACACTTTATTAGCAGAAGGCAAACTAGATACCTGGGCATTGGACGTTTGGACTTTGGACGTTTGCAATGCAATTCCCTCCGAATGGTGGGACGATGCATAGCCCTTCAGTCTCGACTCTCACGCCATCAGACAAGAGAAGGGGGCATTGGTCATAATGGGGGATCGATGGCAGCAGATGCCAAAGCCAAAAATCCTCATGATGGCTTTGCTATGTAGCTGTATGCAGTCGCCCGGAAATGCAGCGTCTTTCTTCCAGTCGACCCAATGCACACGAGACCAAGTTGCGCGGCAGGAGTTGAAGGTGGTGTTTCGAACGTAGTACCAGGCAGCGCTCGTGATCTTGGCCTTTGTCGTGATGCGAGACTTGCACAGTCTGGAGCCGATATTCCAAGCTGGAAGAAGCGGTTTGAAACGTAAAGGGATCGGGACTCTGAATAGAACCATTGATGGGCTTGGTTTCGGTGGTCAAAGCGTGCGTGGATAGTCCTCGGGCTTCTTATTGGTCGTTTTTTTATGCCGTGAAGATTGCCTACTGGCCGCCATGCTGTCGCCGCTGAGAATAATCATGGTCAAGTCTTTCATCCTTAGTTAATTAGTTTCGTGTCGAAGCAAAGAGAGATGGCTTGCTTGCAAGGGCGAGCGCCTAGTCGCATGATCTCATTGCGACACGAAGAGCCACCATGTATTCAACTTCCCTGGGCCGCAATGGCCAACTGAACTTTGAAGAAATCTTTCTGTGCAGTTGGCCACGAGAACAGAGCTCTTTTGGTCAGTCTATGGGACCAGATTCGCTTTGTATCGTGCACGGCTCTGCCATTCTGCTATCGATCAAGATGAACTCTCTTTTTTAGCCCAGGGTAGGTATCTGATGCCGTGCTGACGCTGTATTGCAACTGCCAATGGAATCTGCTCTATAGAGAGTCACGTTTCAGGCAGGCACTTTGGGATACCTACAAGCTCTCGCTTGCGTACTGCTCAAGCGATGTGAAAGTGAGACAACTCTCAAACATGAAGATCTTCGGAGAGGTTCATCGGAAAGTCAAGCAACATATTAAAGTCCATCAGTAGGTGTCGATACAAGCGAGTCGTCGGAAAGTATATTGAGGCCTGATAAACCATGCCGCTTGCCATAATGGCTTGCGGCTTCGCTGAGAGCCATTATCCTGACGCTTCCTGACTGTGATTTTGTGTGTCGTCACGACACGATGCACAATCACGCAAACTTGGACGAGCTGGTGGACGAGGCTGGGCAATTGAGTTTCGTGGCGCATGTCAGACGAGTCTTGCATTGGCGTTGCGAAACGAATCCAAGCGCGGAGTGATACTTACACTTCGACGCATCCGATGTATCCTCGAAGAATCGATTCATGTTGGGCAGGGCCGTAAGTACCAGTAGGTAGCCTTGCTTCATGAGCAGCAGAAATGGACTACACGAACGACGTGTTCTACCATTTGGAACAAGATTGGACTTTGCAAGCTTTGAGGTCTATAATGTCTTTACATACCTTATCTCGCTGAAGGCCGCGGGAAGAGCTGGTGGGTAAATGAGATGTGAGGCTTACCTGACCATCATCTTCGTCGCCCTCGTCATTCTTGTTCCACAGAAAGTAGATGAAAAGAGGGGTCATGAGAAAGCTGCAGCCAGGACTCAGAGCCTCAGAGGAGCAACGGAGAATGTACGGAGTACCTTGTAAATATTTATTATGGGGCAAGTACCTGATACTCGCTTTACAGGGCGTATTTCGCGTAGATTCCAGGTTCCCAGCACTATGAAGGTGGACACCCCGCGATGGTGGAAGTTTCGGGAGCCTGCTGGATGATGTCAAGCGGCGGTCACGTCATGGACCACACCAGACATGTTGGTTTGGCGGAGGCGACAACGATGGAGCAACCAATGCGTGGAAAGAATACCTACAAAGGCCAAAGGCACCAAGCAGAGGCATTGATGAATCATGGCAGTATAATCTTCCATCCAGACCTTTGCCCAACAGTGGCCCAACGCTTTGTTTGTGGAAGGAATTTCTTTCTTTGCCTTTGCAGCCACTCAGGCCCGTCAGCCCTGCCAGCTGCCCTGCCAGCTGCCAGCAGTTGCGCCCAACTGTGTCCAGCCCCACTGACCGCATCCGCCAGCAGGTACGTACCGTAGAACTTGACGCTTGCGGGTGGGTGCCATTGGAAGCCGCTAGATACTACTGGTTGCCCCGGGACCTTCCATCCCCCTGCAAGCTTCCAGTGGATTCTCTTGGAACAGAGGAGAACCGCATCGAAGCATTCGACGTTGGACTTATTTAGCTTCCACTCACAGCCCTTCCGGAAGGTTTTGAAAGCTTTTCTCCATAAACCACAACACCACTCGCACTTCCTTCTTTTTCCTACTACTTTTCCACTTGTCTCTGCATTTCACTCTGAGCCAATTTGAATTGATCTCTACATCTCGCATTTCGTTTACCTTTCCATCCACCTCACACAACCCACACATCACATTCACCATGAGCGGTCCCGCTGTTGGTATCGATCTGGGTACCACGTACTCTTGCGTGGGTATCTTCCGTGATGATCGATGTGAGATCTTCGAGAATGACCAGGGTAACCGAACCACCCCCTCGTTCGTTGCCTTCAACGACACCGAGCGGTTGATCGGTGATGCTGCCAAGAACCAGGTCGCCATGAACCCCAGCAACACCGTCTTCGACGCCAAGCGTTTGATTGGCCGCAAGTACAATGACCCCGAGGTTCTAGCAGACATGAAGCACTTCCCCTTCAAGGTCGGCCGACACATGAAGAACAAGGGCAACGATGAGTGGGTTGAGGACACCACCGACGACAAGCCCTATGTCACAGTCCAATATCTTGGTGAGACCAAGCAATTCAGCCCTGAGGAGATCTCCTCCATGATCCTCATCAAGATGCGTGAGACTGCCGAGGCCAAGCTGGGCGTCAAGGTCAAGAACGCCGTCATCACTGTTCCTGCCTACTTCAACGATTCACAACGTCAGGCCACCAAGGACGCCGGTGTTATCGCTGGTCTCAACGTTCTGCGAATCATCAACGAGCCCACTGCTGCTGCCATTGCCTACGGTCTCGACAAGAAGGTCGAGGGCGAGCGCAACGTCCTGATCTTTGATCTTGGTGGTGGTACCTTTGATGTGTCTCTCCTCACCATTGAGGAGGGTATCTTCGAGGTCAAGTCCACTGCTGGTGACACTCACTTGGGTGGTGAGGACTTCGATAACCGTCTTGTCAACCACTTTGCCAACGAGTTCAAGCGCAAGAACAAGAAAGGTATGTTTACCCCGTATATCTATACAAGTTTTCCCCCACGCCACGAATACACCTGCCATGCCTGCTTTCTTGATACACCTGCTGACTCAGTACAGATCTGTCTAGCAACAGCCGAGCCCTGCGCCGTCTTCGCACTGCTTGCGAGCGTCTCAAGCGCACTCTGTCTTCCCAAGCCTCTGGCAAGATCGAGATTGATGCCCTGTACGAGGGTATTGATTTCAACGCGGACCTGAACCGTGCTCGTTTCGAAGAGCTCTGCCAGGACCTTTTCCGTTCCACTATTCAGCCCGTTGACCGCGTTCTCACCGACGCCAAGATCGACAAGTCTCAGGTCCACGAGATTGTGCTCGTCGGTGGCTCCACTCGTATTCCTCGTGTTCAGAGACTCATCTCCGACTACTTCAACGGCAAGGAGCTCAACAAGTCCATCAACCCTGACGAAGCTGTCGCTCACGGCGCTGCTGTCCAGGCTGCTATCTTGTCTGGTGACACCTCTTCCAAGTCTACCAACGAGATTCTCTTGCTCGATGTGGCGCCTTTGTCTCTGGGTATCGAGACTGCCGGTGGCATGATGACCAAGCTCATTCCTCGCAACACCACCATTCCCACCAAGAAGTCTGAGGTCTTCTCCACCTTCTCCGACAACCAGCCTGGCGTGCTTATCCAGGTCTACGAGGGTGAGCGTCAGCGCACCAAGGACAACAACTTGATGGGCAAGTTCGAGCTCACCGGTATCCCCCCTGCCCCTCGTGGTGTTCCTCAGATTGAGGTCACCTTTGACCTCGATGCCAACGGTATCATGAACGTGTCTGCTGTCGAGAAGGGCACTGGCAAGTCCAACAAGATTGTCATCACCAACGACAAGGGCCGTCTGTCCAAGGAGGAGATTGAGCGTATGCTGGCTGATGCTGAGAAGTACAAGGAGCAGGATGAGGCCGAGGGCCGAAGAGTTGCTGCCAAGAACGGTCTTGAGTCGTATGCCTACTCTCTCAAGAACACTCTCTCTGACCCCAAGGTTGATGAGAAGATTGAGGCTGAGGACAAGACCAAGCTCACTGCCGAGATTGACCGTGTCGTTGCTTGGCTCGATGAGAGCCAGGCTGCCTCTCGTGAGGAGTATGAGGAGCACCAGAAGGAGCTTGAGGCTATTGCCAACCCCATCATGATGAAGTTCTACGGCTCCGGTGGTGAGGGTGCCCCCGGTGGCATGCCCGGTGCTGGACCTGGAGGCTTCCCCGGTGCTGGCGGTCCCCCTGGCGCTGGCGGTGACGACGGCCCTACTGTTGAGGAGGTTGACTAAATGTTTCTTTTTCTGTTCGATACCCAGTTGTCTCCAGAAATGAGAAGTCAACAAGGAAGAATAAGGGGCAAAGGGTTTGCCAGCTTTTCATTTGTCTTTGCGAGATGATGAGATTTTACGCGCGCTTTAGCATCATGGTTACGACGGAAGGGACTACCTAAAATTGGGAGGATTTGTGCGGATTGCATCTTTAATGAGCAAAATGATTTCATAATTTAATTGGTATTGAATATTGCGACTTTGCCAAAGTGAAGAAACAAATCGCCAAGTGACATGCCCGCAACAACGCCCTTGATTAGAACCGTTTCCAATATATGCATGTACATCCGAGGACCGACACTATCAAGCCCAGACTACATATCGCGAGGAGATGAGTTTTTCCGTCTATTATTTATCTTTGGCCGGCTTATATATTTTCAGCATCTCGTATCGACGCTTTCCTTTCCTCTTCTCTCATCCTCTCCCGCGCAGCGCTGACTTCTTCCTCCGTCACAGGCAAGGGAGTACTAAACGCAGAACCCAGCGGCACCTTTTCCGTCCTTCTCTCCCAGACATCCTCACTACTCGGCTTATCGCCACCATATTTCCTGTAGGCCTTATTCCGATAGTGCTGTTTGATCAAGTCGGCCTTGACAGGCCCACTGTACGCTCGAGTGCGCATGCAGAACCAAAAGTCGTCCCAGTTTTCGCTACACTCGCGCATATTGCCGTGGCGGTACATGGACATGAATTGGCCGCCGAGACTGCTACAAGACCAGGCGAGTTCGAAGGTCTGGGCGCAGCCCATTTCCGTGGGGAAGAGAGATTCGGAGAGGGGGTCGAGAATGGGCGCTTCGTCCGGTTTGTTATTTGCGGCCGCCTTTGCCTTTTGAGAGAGCCATGATAGGACGGAGGGCTTTGTGTCTTCGGAGTGGGTTGTTGTTGTTGGAGGAGAAGAAGAAGAAGAGGGAGGCTTTGAGGATTCGTCGCCGGCTGTGTGGATAAGTTGGAGGAATTCTTGTAGTTGTGTGTCGGCAGGGTCGTTTGGTGTGGAGGCTTGTTGTGCGGTGGGTGCGGTGGGTGCGGCGGGTGCTTCGAGTGATGGCGCCGTGGGCTGTTCCTCTTGAGGAGGCGGTTGTGATGAGGATGACCAGAGCCAACCCATGATGTGCGACTGTGGAGTATCAACGAAGGTTGAATGAGGAGGGAAGTCGTTGGCAGTGGCTGCGACCGTTGCAATGCGGATGGGATTACGGAGGAACGGGAATGAAGTACATATGTATGTAGATTGTAGAAGCTGCAGTTCGGAGATCCAGGCAATGCACTTCTACGGTTACAGACCAATTGCTTGCTTGAAGCGCGAAACGGGAGTTTTTCTTTTTGGCTCTTGATTGGGTGCCCGTTTCTTCAACGCGGGAAAACGAAAAGCCGGACTTTGTCGCGTCGCGGAAGTTGGCGCAAGCCACAGCGGATTCCATGACCTCATTGGTGGTTGAGGTCAGCTCAAGCTCCCTTGGCACGGAAAAGCTGAAGCTGTTTCTAGGTACACCCGGCGTCACAGCCGTCAGCGCTTCGAAAACTGGTCAACATGTTGATGGGCGGTTTATTTTCAGTCGTTATTGAGCTTCCGCGTCTACAGGCTCCGCGTCTACAGGCAGCCATCGACTCTCGACCATGTTGTCCCGGCGGCTGCTGACTGCGGCACTAGCCAGACATGGCGGTCTTGCGAGGCCAGGCGTCCTGCGTGTAGCCCCCTCACCAGACACATTTGTCAGGCGAGATCGCCATGGAAAAATTGCTCAAGGAGGGCATTTTGCCATAGCAAGCAAAGTTTGGGTGCGCTGGGATAGTACTGCGGCTCAACTGCCGGTCACGCCGCCCGCGACGCCGCCTGATGCCACTCCTGATACTTCCTCGGCTTCCTCGAATGCAAGCAGGGAGAAAGAGACGGGCCATTTCGATGTACAACCCAACGAGTCTCTCTTCTTCTTTGAAAGTAATGCCCCCGAATTCTTGGTTGAGCACTCATCATGGCATCCATCCTTACTGTACCAAGTGTGCTGAGTACATATGTGAATCCAATAGACATATTTCCCAAGAAGCTGAGCGCTCTACTGCGGTACCCTGCCGAAACCGTTGGTGACATGACGGAGGTGCTTCGTCGCTTAAATAGCTCTTCCGGCAACGATGGCGGAGGTTTGGATCCAATCGCCCTTGTCAAGAAGGCTATTCCACAGGACATGCCGCTCAAAGTCACGGAAATTCTGCCCAGGCTGAAGGACGGAGGCGCATTCGTCAAGGTCCAATATGCCGCCAGCATTTCTCCCCAAGAAATCGAATGTAAGATGGGTCTGCTCGCATTTCTTCATCCTGTCTAATGCTGACTCTCTGTGAACCGTGTAGCCACTTTGTTGAAGAAGCTTCAGGAGCAACCCTTGAAGCCGTGGTTCAGTCCTTTTCGAGGCATCACAGCTCGGTTGGTCAGGGGGACCCCTTGGCTCGAGGATCTGTATCGGTTTCCCTCCACTTTGGTCAAAGTGGAATTCGTGCCACCAGAGCCTGGGGCCACTGCCGAGGAACTATCCGAGGAGATTCTGTATAGCATGTTTCGACGGTACGGTAAGATTGCGGACATTCTGCCCCAGCCTTTTGACTCCAAGGTTGTACCGAAATACGCGCATATTGAGTTCCCAAGGTTGAGCGATGCCATCATGGCGAGGAACTGCATGCATGGATTTGTTGTCCAGGAAGCTATGGGGGGCGGCAAGACGGGAACCCTTCTCCGACTCTCCTATTCCAGGAAGGAAAAGGTACACAGCTTTTGGAACTGGATGACGAACCATCCTCGTATTGTCATCCCAATTCTGGCAGCCCTGTTGGCAGCCGCATCCGTCATCATCTTCGATCCCATCCGAACGTTTTTCATCAAGCTCCACGTCTCCCACTCGCTCAGATTCAAGGAGTCTAGACTGTACAAGTGGTTCAAATCCCAGACCGATAGTCTGTCATTCAGGCAGTCGCAACACATGGACGGCCTTGGTACTGTGTGGAATCATCGACGCGAACTCATCGAGCAGCTCCGGAATTGGCTCGACGGCAGCTCCGACACGTTTGTTGTCGTCACCGGCCCTAGAGGCTCCGGAAAGCTCGAGATGGTCATGGACCAAGCCCTGGCCGGTCGTCAAAACGTCCTGCTGGTCGATTGTAAGCCCATTGTGGATGCTAGTGGTGAGGCCGGCACAATCAAGCGGCTGGCCGTTGCCGTCGGGTTCCGTCCCGTCTTCTCGTGGGCAAACAGCATCAGCAGCATGGTCGACCTGGCCGTGCAAAGCACAACGGGCGTCAAGGCAGGATTCTCCGAAACACTCGACTCGCAAGTCAACAAGATCCTGCATACCACCACCAAGGCCCTCAAAGAAATTGGGCTAGCTACGCGGTCCAAGCGTGACAAAGACGCGCAGCTGTCCGAGGACGCCTACCTAGACGCCCATCCGGAGTCAAGACCCGTCATTGTCATTGACAACTTCCTACATCGAAACGAAGGAACATCGATTGTGTACGACAAGATTGCCGACTGGGCAGCTTCTCTTGTCCAGAATAACATTGCGCACGTCATCTTCCTGACCTCCGATGGCTCCTTTTCCAAGCCTCTATCAAGAGCCTTACCCGACCGAGTCTTCCGCACCATCTCACTCGGCGACCTAGACCACAAAGTAGCCAAACACTTTGTCACAAGCAGACTAACCGACGACGCATCCGCCACTCCCGCCAACACCGAAACTTCCAAAGATCCAGACAATCAAGCCCTCACCCTCACCACCAAACGCCTAGACCTTACCGGTCTGGACGAGTGCATCGAGACCCTAGGCGGCCGCCTCACAGACCTCGAGTTCCTCTCCCGCCGCATCCGAGCCGGCCAGACCCCCAAACAAGCCGTCGACGAAATCGTATGCGAAACAGCCACCGACGTAGTCAAAATATTCCTCGTGGGCAAACCCCCTACGAATTACCCAGACCGGAAATGGTCCCCCGAGCAAGCATGGCATCTCGTCAAATCACTCGCCGAGAGCCCCTCTCTGCGTTACCACCAAGTATTACTATCCCCGGCATTTGCATCCTCTCCATCACCCAACGCCACGGATGGAGACGCCGCGCTAGAAGCTCTTGCGTCGTCGGAGCTGATTACACTGAAGATGCACCAGGGACGGCCAAAGTATATCACGGCGGGGAAGCCGCTCCACCAGGCTGCCTTTGGGGTGCTTATACGGGACCGTGTTCTCAAGGCGAAGATGGATATGGCGCTTTTGAAGGAACTGGTTAGGGTGGAGGGCAAGGTGATTGATGCGGTGGAGAGGGAGTTGACGGTGCTAGGGACGTTGCAGCGGCAGACGCTGGAGACGGCCGGGCGGGTGTCGTATTTGCTGGGCAAGTTGGAGGGGAGTCAGAGGAAGATTGAGGAGTCGGAGGAGGAGATTGTTGGGTTGAAGAAGATTCTTGTGCAGGAGGATTAGGAGGGGGGGGAAGATGAGGGAATTGGAATGGCCAGGTCTCTAGTTATAGATCTGAGGAGGCAATATCCCACACAGAGTTCTGTGGCTATCCCCCCC
>SRPP01000435.1:0-21229 GCA_018360055.1 Claviceps monticola
GAGTTTTCAACCGGCGTGCTTTCGGAGAGTTCAGATGTAGGATATTCTTTGGGGAAAACTGGCTTGTATTTAGAAGAACCCGGGATTAGCCCTGCACGCCCTAGTATGCCCAAAACTGGGACGCAGGGGCGTAAAATACTCAACAACAACAACAACAGCATTTGGGTCCAGCCACTTACAGAGACAGTGTTGTAATATGCCTCAATCGTAATGTTTCACACATCATTCAAAAGCCCTGAGTTTTTCTCTTTAATTTCGATGCATCAATTGTGAGCGCAAATCCAAGAAACAGACGGTTGTGTGGATGGGTAGTTCTGCTTGTTCAAAGAGAGTTGAAATAACACGGGTGCCAAGTGGCAATAGACAGGCATTAACTAGACAGTGCATGCAAAGATAACGAGTCAATAAACACCAAATACCCAGTTCAAAGATGCTTACAAAAGTCACAGAGTGAATTTACTCATTACTATCAACTAAGAGGAAAGAGAAAGGCGGAATAGAAGCCCGTGGTTTTGGGCTACGCGCAAGCTTTGAGGCGAGAGTTCTTATTTCCACCACCCAAAATCTTTGCGTCCACCACCTATTGGGCCGTTCCACTTCGGGGCAGCTGAAGCCATTCAGCCAACGCCGTGTTGCAATTGAAATACTGAATAGCATACAAATGAGCGATTCCAATAAAGAGAGTTCTTGTTATTAGCATAGGGCAATACATGACCTTCTTCTTGTATAAATTAAACCATTCTCATACAAATAATCCTCACCTCCGTCAGCCATAAAAAATTCTCTTTCCCACGCCCACTATTTCACCTCCTCTTTGTTCTTCCATTCACTCCCTGCACTGATACTTGCAAAATACCCCCACGGCCAATTGATTTCCATGACGATCCCGATCAAACGAATGGTCCACCGGCGGGAGAAAATTGCCGTCGGCATCACAGCTATTCCATTTGTACATGGCAACCGCGTAGACGAGGTTAATGCTAAGTTGCAGCTTAGCCCAGCGCTGGCCCACACAGCGATGGCGGCCATTACCCCAACCAAGGACTAAACAGAAGTTGACCGATTAATCATCTTTTTCTTCTTTCTTGCTTTCTTTCTTTCCTTCACAAGAAATACGGGGAGGGGAACGTAAAAAAAAAGTTGGGGGGCGGGACAAAGTAAACTCACAGCCATATGTCTCCGTCTTGGCCCCCTCGCGCGGTATCTCAAACCTCTCCGGATCAAAGCGCAGCGGATCCGGATACAACTCCTCATTCAAATGCGCATCATTCGTATTATAAGCCGCAAAGCTTCCCGACGGAACAACCTGTTCAGTTCCAGGAATAGGAATCGCGCGCGACGACACATTAAGGCGCGTCATCGGGAAAGCAACGTGCATACGGATCGCCTCCCTGATGATCAGCTCAACAAACGGGAACGACGCCTCCCAGACCTCAAGGGGCATAGCGTCTAGCTTCTCGATTAGGGTAGCAGGCTTATCAGCAGGCCAGAATTGAGGCGTTGCGGCGTTGATTTCGGAAAGCACACGATCCTGCCAGACGGGATGCTGGCACAGGATGTTGAGAAGAACACCTGCGAGCTTGCCTGCATTGGCGATGGATATGAAGAGGATGCTGATGAGAAAGGTGACGATGTTATCGAGATTATCGTCACTGTCGATGAATGTCTGTAGGGCATCATTTGCGCGGAAGCCAGCGCGGTCTTGGGACTGGATGATGCGCTTCTCCACGAGCGGCGTGAAGAGACACTGGAGGCGGTAGCGATAGTAGCGACGCTTTGTGTGCGCGAGAGACGGTAGCCATGGCACGGCACAGCTATACCCGCTGTTGAGATGCTGTAGCTCATGCGTGAAGGCGGCGTATTTCTCAAATAGCTCGTGCGTGTCGGCTAGCTCATCGCAAAACAACATCCGGACGCTCTGCGACAGCACAAGGCGGTAGCAGGAATCCATGGGGCTCACAATCCCGCTGAGAGTGCCCTTGAGTGTCGTCTGCTTTGTGGAGAGGCCGCGAAATACGGTGCGCGCCTCTCGCGTGGCGACATGGAGTCGGGAGGCCAGATGCTCCGTCTTCATGAGGTCTAAGACGCGTCGTTGGAAGTAGCTGTGGCCTTTGCTGAAGTTGGGCTGGTGGACGAAATGAATGGGTGGCACAATCTCGGGGCCGATTCCATGGAGCGGAGAGCCATTGATGCGATCTAGATTCTGGTGGTCGAGGAACATCTTGCGGGCGGCTGCGCCGGATACGCCGACGACATGATTTTTGCCGAGCCAGAAGCTGAACTGGCCGGTTTTGGAGCGGGAGACGGAATCTCGCCAGAATGACCTGCGGGCAGTGGGCGTGTTATCAGTATTGTGACTTGTGAGGAGAGGCAAGAAAGAGACTGGACTGGTAGAAGAAAAGACGCACCATCTTCGTGAGTAGAACCCCCATGATCCGATCAATGGCGTCGTATCAGATGTAAATTCTGGTGCCAACGAGTCCACAGAAGGCGTATAAGCCAGATATACCAAGAAAACAGCCAGCCCAGTCGCCAGTGTCGTGAGGGCGAGCGTGGTGGGAGACGAGGACAGGAGACCGGAGTTGGAACCGGCTGTCCAGGACATGTCAGGAATGGTGTCGTTTTTAGAATCCGTCATTATGCTGTTTCTCCACTCTCTCTGTATTCATTACCTCTTTGCTCTCTGTGTTTTCGTTATTTTATATCGTCAACTTTGTCATTTTTCTTTAAAATAAAGAGGTATAGGTATAGACCTCGTGTCTCGCAAATGTAATTCTCCAGCCCTCCCGACCAAATCACTACGTTAGGGTGCTGGTTACCGGAGATGACTGATACCGAAGTAACCCAAATTCTACCATCAAGTTCCCCGGACCATTTACATGCCTCTCTTCACTGGCTATATATAGCTGTGTGACCCATGAGGAGAAAGAGGTTCCGTCTCCCGTTATGTTTGAGACAAGTCGATCAGGAACACCCAATCGGGCAGGTGGATGAAGTGGGTATCGTGGATTTACACCGATGGGTGGCGAAAGATCGGGCCATTTTTTCGGCTCGGGGCCGAGGAGCTCGGGGAGACGGGAAGTTCCGCCAGGTTGCATGGAGAAGGTAGAGGTAAGGGTGCCTGTCATACGGAGTATGTGCGTAGTGGTCATGACTGTGCGCTGGACGAGGACTTGAATTGAATGGCAATGGCGATGAGCCTATGAGGGCATCGCGACAATAAAGAATCTGAGAAGACACAAAATCGAGAAAAGCGAGCATTGAGCAGGTAGAGTGCAGGGGGAATAGTCTGGGGCTTGGAACGGGAGAAATCCTTGGACCTCATATCATCACACAATAATCGGCTTTGGCTCTCAAAAAGATCTCTGGGGGACTCCGTTCCTCCTCCGAGCCTTGAGAGGCCTGCTCTACATCTAATATAATCTCACATCATTTCAAGACATGTTAGTCTGAGCAGTGAGGGCTGTAATATTCTTCCCTCTGCTTCTTGCTGAATGCGCCAAATGAAACAATAGCCTTATGCGCTCAGAAATAGTCTCATTGTCGATGTCGCTGTAGTTACTAATGACACATTGGCTAGGCGTCTGCGACGCCAGCAGTACATAGTCGATGTTTGACAGTTCCTCTGCTCCTCTGCGGAAATATCCAACGGTGGTGATAATCGGTCATCCCATCCCAGTGCCCACTCAAAGCCTCAAAAAACCAGCCCAATAGTCAAAAAGCGCTCATCGCGCGCAAATCTCTCCTTCGACGCCACGAGCTCATCCACATCCCAATTCGCCCACACATACCGTCCATTCAGAAAATCGCTCTCCGGCCCAGCCAGCCACAGCGAGAAATGCGCCGGCAGAGCAGCATCATCCCACTGGACCGCACCAGGAGTATAAATAGCACCTGATGTAGACGTAGGTATAGCCCCCGGATGGAATGAAAAGACACGAACTCTATCGCCAGTTCCTTGATGCTCCCGCGCCAGATGCTGCATCGCCTGCACCGCCGCAGCCTTACTCGCCCCGTACACAGACCGCAGCGGTGCACACATCTGCGCCACCGCCGACGACACATGCAGAATCGTCTTGTCTTTCCCCGGCGTAGCAGTATACATCCTCGCCAGATTCACAGTCGAGACAGAATTCGTATCAAAGGCGTACTGCACATCGTTGCCGGAAAGTTCCGCCAGGGGAACTCGCTCGTGGACTGCCGCGGCGCAGAGCACCAATACATGCACGCCGGCTAGCTCTTCCAGCACACAGGCGAAGCGATCCGTGTCTGACACTGAGGCTTGAAAAAAAAGGATGCTCGTGGAGGGATAGGCGGCTTCGAGCTCGGCTTTCGCGGTGAGCTGTGTGGCTCGTGAGCGGGAGAGGATGGCGATGCGCGCGACGCCAGCGCCTGCAAAGGCTTTGGCAATGTTGAGTCCGATGCCTGAGGAACCGCCTGTGATGAGGACTGTTTTTCCGGTGCCGTTGAAGCCGTGGCGGGTCGAGATGCGGTCGTAGCTGGCGGAGCGGTATGTCTTGGTGGGCCTGGGGATGGATTCGAAGAAGTTGGTGGTGGTGGTGATGGATGCCATGGTGTACCGTGTGAATTTGTTTTTGTTTTTCGATGTTGGAAGATTTGGAAGATGATCTCCATTCAACGCATTTCTGGCTTTTTTTCTTTGCTTTTCAAAATTACTTCATTCCTTTATATATCTCTCGTTTCCACCCTCGCACATGACCCAAAGCGAAGTCGTACACGATCCAACATGCTGCCCTCGATTGGTGATACTCATTACCTTCTTTTCGACATGATGCGACGCGGCGAGGCCTGCGCTCAGAGTTAGCTCTTTATCCAATAACTTGCAAATTTCCCCATCATATATCATCGCCGGGCGTTCTCGTCTCGGTCCAATGATGCCTGTGCCGAGACAAGTACCACTTGGTCCACTTCTTCCCACTCGATGTCCCCTCAAATGCCCCGCGTCTCGGCCCATTTACTTGCCCCCATTCTATATACAAGTCTGATCCCCTACTGCCTTCCTCGTCGCACCTTCACTCTCCTGTCCTGCAACTTGCAAGTATCACCAAACTAAGCTAGCTTTGTCTCTTGCTCTCCCTTTGGCCTTCCTCCCGCCCGCAAACGCCATTCGCAATGTCTCCTCCCACAGAAATCCAAGCCGATACCCTGAAGCGCTTCATCGCCGGCTGGGGAGACTGGACCTTGGAGTCCTTCTTCGCCACCCTTTCCGATGACTTTACACAGAAGCCACTGCCCCTGAGCTGCGGGGAGCCCGCGCAGGGACGGGAGCAGCTTTACCCGCTGTTGTCGAGTCTGATGACTATGATGACCAACTTCAAGGTGCGTTGTCACGAGTGTGCATCCAAGAAAGAAAAGAACCCAAGAAAGACACCACTTAAGCACAAACACACCAAGAAACAAACTACCACCTTCCAATTTCATACCCCTACAAACAAGACCTCCTCACTCACCCTAAAACACTAATAGCTCACCATCCACAACACCATCCACGACCCCTCCAACAACGCAGCCGTAGTCTACGCCGTTGCAGACGGAGACACCCCCTTCGGGCCGTACCACAACGAACAGGCCGTCTTTCTGTGGTTCAACAGCAAGGGCGATAAAGTCCATCGGATCCAAGAGATGTTCGATACTGTCTTCATGGCGGAGTTTAGACCCAAGATGAAAAAGTGGGTTCTGGAGAATCCGGGGGCGGCGGCCGGGCGGCCTCCTCCTGCTAATGCTTAACGGGGTGCAGAGGCCTGAGGGACCAATGTGCAGAGAATGTCGCAACGCAATGTGGACACTGAATGCGATTGACAATTGTGGCAGTGACAATTTACAAAATTCAATGTTTGAAGCTGCTTGGCTGAATGAGATGTGTATGTGTATAGAGATGAATATGGATGAATGCTTCTAATTCTAGGTAGTCACATAGCCTTGTGTCTCTTCAAGACGCTCTTTAAAACATAACCACAACGCGCCCGAAAAGACTCCTCGCAGAAACTGTGATAGCTGCTTCACCAGTGGCAATCCACATCATGCTGCATTGTATTCTTTCGAGACTCGTCATGTATCATGCAGTGATGCAACGGTCCACCTTCTCCCGTTATCCCATTACAACAGCTCGCTGCTCGAGTTTCTTTGCACAGGACGGACGTTACGTCCAAGCTTCGCCAGGAGGGTCTTCAAAATTAAAGAAAAAAACTAATCGATAAGTTAGGAATGATCAGATACGTAAAGCTGGCGCGGACAGCACCACCAATTGATCGGATCAATACATTAGTTCAGATTGACTGCTGCCCAGCCGCCTATGTATACGCATCTGCCCAGGGAATTATTTTACCCAGATTCGGACAGGAAATCAAGAACTTCGGAATGGAATAAGTCATGAGAAAATGCATACTCTTCTATTTCTTCTTCATTCCATTTGTAACTTTGTGAGTGAAGTGACTCACGTCTGTAATGATGTAAAGATCGGTATGCCTTCTTCTGGAATCCATTCTTCATCATTCCCTTTGTAAGTGGAGTGGCTGTGATCAACGACATGCTGCGATAGTCTAGGGTGGGGCGTGCAAATACTTTCGACGTTATTCTACGTTGATTGCATTGTGCACTGGGGACTGTGATGCTTTGCATCTACATAGCTTAAACATTTTAGTCAATGCATACGAGTGCATTTCCAAGTAAATAATGAGTCTCACGATAGGATCTGTGCATACGCAGACAGTGGGAGGACTACTGTAGCCATGCCCGTCAATCGTAGCCAAGTCAAGCCTCAAGGCCATGTCTACATAGTATGTAGAAGTACACACTCACGGATGGCGAACGAACAACTCAAATCCTCAGCACTTCAAAACAAGACTACCCAATTGCGACGCTTCATTCCTGCTTGGTACTATCTGTGTAATCCGAAATCATCGCTTGCAACGCTTCCACCCATCCCTTGCGCCTCTCCCATCGTCTCTTCGGACTTCCTACAGCCCCACGACAGACAGAATATCATCTACTTCCTCGCTTCCCATTCTTCTTTTTCCCCTTCTCCTTCCCCTTGCCCTTCCCATTTCCCTTCCCATCTCCCTTCTTCCCCGGTACACCAGTCTCCTTACCCTTGCCATTTTTCCCGCCACTGTCCTCCTCATCGATCCAATCGAGATTTACCTCCTCATTGTCCGGCATCGCCGCCATCCGCGCCTCATGTCGCGCTTCAGCCTCCCACGTCTCAACGACATGCCTCATGACTGTTCTCATCTCTTCCAGCGTCGTAGTATTGCACATGTTGAACCAAAACTCCAACGCTTCCTCATCAAGTCGCTCTTCCAATTGCCACTCGAGCCACCTCTGGGGTTTGTTGTCGACCCACCCGACATATTTGTTGAACTTTTCCAGGCCGGGTTTGTCACTCCGCGAGCTGATCAGTCGATTGGGCCACCGCTTGGTGATTTTGTTTTTGCGCATGAACTCTAAGCCGAGGAACCCCCCGTTGAGGAGATTACATTTGCACTCCACGTCGTCGTGTGCCAGCAGGTGGAACCCAAAGAGTGTCCGGTCTTGGAGATGTCTGTCAAAAGGTTAGAAGATAATGCTACAGTTACCAAACGCAAAAACACATTGCAGTTCGCCTACCGATCCGAGTGCGCGTCCCAATTTTCCTACATCTGTACGCCAACTAGCCGTCGCGCCACCTCATTCGCCGGGGGAAGCTGAGCCGGTGATAATGGGACGTCTTTCGGCACAGTCACCGTGTACTCATCCAGCGCTGTTGATTTCGGTTTGAACAGCTCCCAGACTTCCCCTAGGCTCGGCTGTTTCCCGCTTGCTCCATCTAGCCGTACACTTTCTCTTGTCATGGTAAGTAAAGTCGCACACGGGTTGGTCCACGCGTCGTTCAGAAAAGTTGCCGCAAGCAGCAAGCAAATATCAGGATCCTCATCCTATAGTTCACCCAGCTGTGCGATTGTCAGCAACTTTCTCCAAGAACTACAATACGAGGCTGACTAGATGTCCACAGACTCACTTCAATGCGGTCGTATCTGTCCTCGGGCTTGACGTCCAGATGACAGACAAGCTTCCCTGGAGAGAGGCAACAAAGCTCGATTTCCATGTTCACCCGCCGGCAACATATTTGGAATCGCACAAGCAAGTCCCTGAGATAGTAGAACATCTTTCCATACACGTCATTCACGGCCACGAAATCCTCAACTGGGAAGTCGAGAAATTCCATGGGCCACTCCGAAAGAGGCTCTTCTATTGATCCTTGTGGAAATTGGACGTCTTCGCCAAAGAAGGCGCTACTTTTGATCAGCATTTTTCTAGTCTCTGATATTCGAGAAACAAAAAGGAAACGGGACTATAAAAAACGCCACTGGCGGCCGCAGGGAATTACACAAGGTGACGTCTGCCAAGATTGAACAAACCACGTGAAAACTTCATGGCTCAAATTTCATGGCCATGGGGTGAGGAGTCGCAGGGAGATAGAAATGGGGTACAATTAGAAGGAAGAAGAAGATGGAGGAATGAGGTGAGGAGTATTGGAAATGAAAGAGATTGGAAGGATGGAATGGAGGGAAGAGAGAAACGAAAAGAGGAAGCCAAAAAGCATGAGAACTGGCAAGAATGAGAGAATCGGGAACAGGAACATACGAGTTAGGAATGTAGAACTCAGACTTTGGATGATCAAAAGGCAGCAAAAGGCCATCCACCCTCCACTGTAGTAACCCCAAGGCCCTCGACCGCGGCATCCGAGCCGCCGCTGTACAAAATGACTTGACATCCCTCTGCCTATCGTCCTTCAGAAAACAGGATTGCTCCAGCTGCGTCAGATCGGATGACTTGCCCGTCCGATCAAAAGTCAACTTCTGCTCCTCTCGCAGAGCAAGCGATAGCTGTACATTCGGCAGCTTCCATTCCATTACCACACACTCACCGAGCGAATCTGTATTCCTAAGGAATGAGCCCTGACCAGATCGTCTTTGGCGGGTGATATCCGCCAGCCTGCTTTGCACATGGTCGTTGATTTCATCCGTTAGCCTGGACGAATACCACAGATGGATCAAGGCCTCAGCATTCTTAATCATGTCATCGTTTCGCGACAAGCATAGCAGAGCTACGCCGTGAAAAGTACGTTGAAGGTCAAAGAACGAAGTGGGATTGACAGTAAATTTGAGACGCGGATTCGAGGTGCGAGGCAAGTTGATCACCGAGTAGATCATGTGTCGTAGCGGGAAGACTATTCTCAGGGGATGAGCAAATCGTCAGCCTCTCTGGTAAACACAAATTCCACAAGAGGCTCGGACATACCTCCGCTCAGAAGAATATTGAGCTGCCCGTCAAAAGCCGGTCCCTCGGTTTGCTTACTGAACCGAATCACATCTGTCGCGGCGTAGCTGCCCCAGGCTGTCTTGGGCTTCTTGGTCTTGTCTACGTCAGCGCCTATGACATCTGACAGTACAATCTTGTCGGCGAACACGCTTTCGCAATCCTCCTGGTGTTTCGACCAATGCGCATCTCTGCACTCGGAGCTACAGTACTGAGAAGCTTCGAATTAGCCAAGGGATAGCATTCGTGGCCGCGGCGTCCTGATTACCGAGACAAGCAAGCATTTCGGACACGCCATCTGAGGTTTTTCGCCACAGATCTGCTCCTCGGCAGTCGTCGCACAGCACTGGGGGCGCGTCGGCGCCCATTGACCGTCCGGCATGGCAGTAGTCGGAGGCGTGGGTATGGCTAGCGCGTGTGGTCGATAAAGATATGTAAATGAGGAGCAACCATCTGTCTAATGAATGAGGATGCAGAGAATGGCAAGGAGATGGAGATAGGAGGGCGCAGTATTCGCGGCTGTCGATGCGCACTGTGGATAGGTCTGGTAGATACGGCTCAAAGTGAGGTAATGAGAGTATCGACAAGAATTTCTTTGGTAAGAAGTTATGTCGTCCCTTGTTCTCAAAAGGAAAGACCTGGCTAGAATCCGAGGTCGCGACTTTGCCCCGGCATGTACGGCAGGCAACTTCGACCAACGATTTGCAATTGCTGCACGAATTTCGGGCCGCACCGTGGCCGGACATATGAGAGAGCTGATGCCTTTTCCAAGTAAAATGTTCGTCGATCCTAGCAAGTTAGCATGACTTTTTGAGGCCTAAAGGACAAACGCCAACGGAGTATATAGACTTGAATGGTTGCGCAGCTTGACACACACAAAACACGGTCTTGCACCGCGACCACCGCCTCAACATACGAGAGCAGACCACCCATCCGTCCAGCGCAGCCCGCCCATGATCAAGACCATGACTGCAAACGACACAAGCACACTGGTCAGACCATACATGTACGCGCTGCGCCGTCCCAGACTGTTCAGTTCCGTAACCCATGTCGACACAGTAGTCAAGCAACCACAGAAACCATCCTCCACGCCCTGAAGCACCTGACACCCCAAGAGGCCGCCGCTCCGCACATGGGCAAGATCCCACGCCATACCGAGAACAGCCGTCCCCGTGATATTGGCCGCCAGGGTCCCCAGCGACAAGGCTGCCGTCTTTCCATTGAGCCAAAGCGCCAAACCATACCGCGTCAGGCATCCAAGCGGCGCAAACACCAACGAAAACAGCACCTGCCCTCGCCATGCATCATGGGGAGGCAACACAGCCATAACTATTGCCCCTATCCAGCAACCCCATCCCAGAAGCACAAACAGGGGATCGATCAGTCTTCGCGTCATGGACCGAGATAGTGACGGCATGATGCGCTCCATCGCCAAAGCGCAGTGTCCGCCAAGCACCAGGCCGCCCAGGGACAGCGCCACGGTGGTGATGACCACGGCTGCCATGGCCAGGAACGAGTAGCCGCCGTTTCTGCTATCGGGAGCGACTCCGCGCCCTGGCGCACTCATGTCGTTGGACATGGCCAGGAAAACGTCGCGAATAAAGGTAGAGAAGCTGGTAAAGCTGCCACAGAGCCCGGTAGTCAACCCGATATATAGTGGAACAGTCTTCTTGTATGCAACATGAGCCTTCTTGGCTGCTGTGTGGCTCGCGCCGTCTTGTTGGGTTTTTTCCGCGGCTGGTGTCCGCACGCCATCGTCCGATACAGGGCGCCATTTCTGCCGAAACATGATCTGGTCTTCTATCAAGAACCCCATGATGACGCAGCCTCCAAAATTGGCCCATATTCCGGTGAATAGCACGGGCGTGTTGGCGTAGCTCGTCAGGGCGGAAAGACCCAACCGCGCAAGCGTGCCCAAGATGGCGAAAAACACCAGATAAGACAGCGTGTAGAGCTGTGATAGCCTGGGGGTGATTGAATCCTCGCCATGGTTCGCTCGGTGCTCAAGGGACCTGCTTTGCAGCGCTGGCTGTGGTGCTTCGGCTTCGTCGTCTCGACTGTTCGCCCGGGACCAGCTGCGCGAGGAGTCCATCGCATGCGATTGATGGTCTTGTTTCTCAGCGTCTCTTGCGCTTCGATCGCGCGCAAGAGATTCGCCGTGCCATTTTTTGTCGGTCGCGAGATGGGTAGCCAACGACGGCGATGCCTCCTCGCGCTGATGCATGATCGCACTATGTGTTGGAACTCGGAAGAAGAACGATTTGGACCATCAGACACAATTGCTTCTTGATTGGCCAGTGCGGATGCACAATGTCCGATATCGCCCCACTGACTTGACTCCTCTCGACCCCGCATCCATCTCCATCTCCACCTCATCGCCATCTTCGTCCATCGTGCCAATAACCTCATTCCAAGCCATGCTGCCGTATTAATGCAGGCCAAACTGGAACTTGTTCCTGGCTTTCCCATGCCGCTCCCGTACAGCCACAATCAAAACCACAATTGCATCCCTCTCTTCCGTAGTTAGCGTTATCTGTAGGTACTTTGTACATACCTAAGGTAGCTGTAAGCTGTAGCTTCCTCGGCCCGTCAGACGTCGTCGCCCTGCATCTTCCGTCCACCATCTCCATCTCCTCTCGTCGTCCCCCCTCATTCATCCTGACACCTTCAATACAACTACATATGCAGACACTCCCTCACTCGTTTGCCATAGTCACCGACACCATGTCTCTCCCAAACGTCCACCTCTCCAACCACCCCAGTCTGAAAGCCAAGCTCAGCCAGCTACGCTCCCACTCCACCACCTCCCGCGACGTCAAGACCCTCGTCCACGACATCTCCCTCATCCTCGCCTGCGAAGCCCTCGCCGCGAACCTGTCGTCCCACGACGGCCCAAAAGTAGTGAACCCTCCTCTTTCTTGTCCCTTTTCGGGTCATGGGGAAACTCTCATTGGCTTAGCGTTCTTCCCACAGGTGCCTGTGAGGTACAGTGTGCTGACTTGTGGATGGAACAACGACAATGAGCATGTTCATTGAATCAAGGATAAAACACCGCTGGGATTTGAGTATACTACTTCAACCGTCGGTCCACAAACTATTTGCATTGTGCCTATTCTGCGGTCCGGGCTGGGCATGGTAGATGGTATGTACCGCACTATGTTGCCGTGGTCTCTTGTTTGAAGCGCTTTCACTATCCAGTGCTGCTTCTTCTGAGAGTTCAGCACGCCGCCTCGACATGGCGATGCGTCACAGCGATGCGTCACAAAGATGGGTGCTTGACTTGGGTTTCTCTTCCATAACGTCTCTCATGTCTCGCATGTTAATTTGCCTGAGTTACTGACACCCCCAGCCATACAAACCGTTCTCCCCCTCGCAGTCCCCGTCCACCACCTCGGCATGTATCGCGAACCCACCACCCTCGACGCAGTCGAATACTACAATAACCTTCCGCACCACATACCCGGCTCCAACGACACCGCCGCCAGCAGTCTCGCCATTGTAGTGGATCCTATCATCGCCACGGGGGGAACCTGTGTAGCCGCTATCCAGACGCTTCGCGAATGGGGCGTCAAGAAGATCCTCGTGTTGTCGATCTTGGGCGCTGAAGAGGGCGTGCGGAAGGCGGCGGAGGAGTGGCCCGAGGGTACGGAGTTGTGGGTCGCTGGCTTGGAGAGCAAGTTGACGAGGGAGGGGATGCTGGAGCCGGGGCTGGGAGATATTGGGGATAGACTGTTCTTGGCGGTTGGAAGGTGAGGACTGGGTATTTCCGGGGCGGGACTGTGCATAAACTGAATATGTTGGTGCTTCGTAAGACCTTGGTGAGTTGGTTTGATCGTCTTACACATGGCCGCGGTTGGCCCGCAGGAGACCTTTCACGATTAATTTGATCTTACTTGTGCTCGATCCGTGTACGAGTCAGTGGCATGTTAAAGCTAAGACATTTCAATCATTATCGGATTAGACTTCTCAAAGCTGTTTACTCTGTAGACTTGTAAAAGTTGAATTGTATTGCCTAGAGCAGAATCTTTAAATCTGTGCTTTTCTTTATTTTTAATCCGACTTGCCCGACTTACAATAGGCCATTGACCTCAGGGCGGCATCCAAGAGGAAATACTCTCTTACTAGTATCAATCAGACTTGTCACACTTAGTATGGGTAAGAATGTATACGCATTGAAACTTGAAGCAGCAACCCAACGTTAAGGCTCTCTATCTAAAAAAAAAAAGTTCATCAGGCTCACCACGGCTCAAAAGCCCTCACTTGTGAGACTCCCAGCTCCTCGCCTCACTGAATCGCAAACGCCTCCTCATCCAGCACCGTCTTCTCTCTCCAACACCCCAAGATCCACTGCTGACCAACCACCCTAGGCACCCTCGCCCACGACGAAATCGTGCTCCTGACTTCATCCGCCATGGCCCCAACTTCCATCGCATCATCCCCAACCAAAACCACATGCGAAATGGCAAGCTTCTCCCCCAAGCACTCTTCCACCCTACCACCCGCATACTTGAGATAGCGAACCAGCTTATTCACCAGATTCACATCCACCCCTCCCACGACGCGTACATGAACCACACACCGCTGAAACATGAATCCCCTTAAATGTGAAAGATCCTTCCCCCCCGCACCCAATTCATCAAGGAAACGTTGCCGATCAAACGATTCCTCAGTTTTAGGCCGGGGCATATCATGCAGAATATTCCTCAGCTCCTCCAACGAGACATCCCGCGCGAAACTATCCCCATGCATGTCTGTATTTTCAGCCGCAATCGCAGCCAACTCCTCCGTCGCATGCAGCAAGTGGCCCTCTTCGTACGGCAACAAAAATGAGCCATCCTGCTCGAGACAATCCTTGATCCACCTAGGTCTGATGATGTTGACGCCCCCGATTTTGATCAGACTGGCTACCTTGACGACCTTCTTGTCTGCGACGAGAACCATGTTAGAGTCCGGCAACACCCGCTGTGATACCGCGCCGCCGTTCTCTCTAATAATGGCCTCTAATTGCGTCTTTGTCTTTTTATACGGCTTCAAAGATTCGGAGAGCACGCAGAACTCTAGACCCGCAAAGACCTTGAAGTTTTCGCTTGGGGCAGATTCGGACGCCAGTGCCGGGGCCGTGTCTTGTCCGGCAATGACCAGTTCGCGCTTGACGCGTTTCGGATTCCTGCGTTTGCGGTCCTCTAGCGTCATGGCTTTTTCTTTGGTTTCCTCATCGACACGCTTCTTGAGCTCCTCAAACTCGTCAACGGACAAGGCGGAGTCCCAGTTGCGATCGACGCGTAGTCGGCGGAACCGTGGGAAGCGCAGGGTGTACCCGCGGGCAAAACTATCCGAGGGCGCGACGCTGGCTGCTTTTGCTGAGACGACGATGGAGTCCTTGGGGCGAATCCACAGGTCTGGTCGTTCGAATTGTCTGCTTTCGCCGCCGCCGAGCTCAATGTACCTGGTGGGGGGGTTTTTGCGGTCCCATTCTAGCCACTTGCCTTCGGTGAGGTGTCGAACTTCAGCGTAATCTTCAGAGCGAAAGCCTCCTCCGACCTTGAAAAACGAAAAACATTTCTCGGGGTCTTCTCCGGCTTGGATGTGGTTTTGGGACGCGCGGAGTCCGCAGAGAAAGCTGGAGAGGGTACCGCCTCGTCGGCCCGAGCCGTAGTAGCCGCCAATGATGACGCAGTCTAGGGACTCGCCAAACTCGGACATGTATTCTGGCTTCACCTTGAGCCAGTCATCATTTCGGCTGTTCAGGCGATACATGGAGCGCGGGTTCTTGAGGACAAGACCCTCGGATGCATTCGCCACAACATCCCGCAGCATGGGTTCGATGGCATCCGGCGATGTTGCTGCGACATAGGTATGTACCTCGAGCCGACGATGCACTGATTTGACGACTTTTTCAAGCGCTTTATGCCGGTCACGGAGGGTATACTGGGTAAGTGGTTTGCCATTGAGATATAGAATATCAAACACTCGGAAGAGGGGTCTATGACCAGAGGCGTCCAACCCTGACTGATTGTGCTGCTCCGCGAGGGCCGCTGACTTGAGCGTTCCAAAAGGAACAATTTTGTCCACACTCATGTCCCACGTGATCATTTCGCCATCAAGTATCAGGTTTCGGACCCCTGATACGAATGCGTTTTTAAGATGGCGAGTCAAGCTTGAGGTGCTGTCGAATAGTCCATCCCCGTAGAGATATGTGTAGTCTTTGGCCTTGCGTGACCAGAAGCAGAAACGCTTTCCGCCTGGATGGGCAGAGTCTTCCACCATGTGCATTTGCATGCGTTCGCCATCTAACTTCTCCTCGATCCAGAATTCGGCATCGTCTGTAGTCGGTCGCATGAGATCCGTCATTCTTTGGAAGGAGGCTGGCATCTGGAATTGGGCCAGCTGAGGTTGAAAGCACTGCATCAAGGAAATTCCTGCATTCTCCTGCTCCAGCCTGACATCTGGGTCGTACAGCTCCCAGCAAACGCGACGGAGGCTGGACGATACGCTGAATAGGATCTCGCCATCTGGGTGCCACAGATGCATAAACGTCTTCTCCGTCGCGCCCACCTTGAGTTGCTTGAGAATAATGCGGATCAGCCAGAGCATTTCCTCAGCATTCATCCGGTTGTAAAAAGTCTCCAAAATACGCAAGTTCTCTGCGTCACCGGTAGATGCTGCCAGTTTGTCCAGCTGTTCGTTGACTTCGGCTATAGTCATACCGCCTACCTCTGTCCTCATGGGCCTTTTGGAAATGATCTCGTAGCATCTCCCTGCGAAATCACCAGCCAGCCGCGCGGCCATGGTTTGCCCCGGAAGCCTCCAATGAAGGAGATTGTGACCATCTTCGGAATTTCTATCAATCTTGAGCAGTTTCACCAGGAGTTTCCCCAATACATGCTCTCTGAGGCCATACACTCCGCGAGCACTGTCCTTGTCCGGCAAGATGAGTCGCAGAGCAGGGTAGAAGTCGTTGCCTACTTCCTTACGCCATCGATTGATGAATCTGTCAATAATGTGCCGCCGCTGCTCATGGGGCGAAAGAGATGTTGCACCGGGGTGGCCCTTCTTCCGTGCCTGAGCACCGGGTTGCTTTTTTGCGTCCTTGAGAGGGTTAAACAGCTGCAGGAAGAGCTCTGAAAAGGGCAAAGTCTTGGAGTGATTTTTAGGCCGATTTGGGTATCTGCGAGACCAGGTCAGCCGCACGTGGACAAGAATGTGTGATGGAAAGGCGCTCCCACTTTTGCTCCAACTCTTCTTTCGCTGACCCAGCGGTACCATATTGCATCTCATCCTCGCGCTCGGCATCGGCGTCAGGAAGCTTGGCCGTGGCTCGACTCATTGTGACGAACGTTCAACGGCGCGTCGACAAGTGGAAGTCATGCGCGGCACGCAGTGAGCAAACCGCATCATTTAGTCACAGAGTAAAGAATCTTACGACAATTCCCTTCAGCGCATAAGCGAGCGATGGCTGCAAAGAAGCCAGCACGAGTAGAAGGCTCACCTATTCAGCATGGTGAGCGTCCGTGAATTTCGAGTTCAATAGCTTGAGCTTGGTGGTGGTTGCGTCACGGCTCACGCCCCAATTTTTCAAAGCCACTGACCCCTCCTCTGCCCCTCTCGTGAGCATGGAAGCTTGCCTCCATCTTGAACCCTTCCGTTTGATTGCCAGCTGCGCAATCGGCCGTCATCATTTAATGCTGAGTTGCATTGTTTTCGCTATTCTCTACCAGATTCCGACAGCACGTGATGGATTGCTCTTTAAAAGGAAGGCCCCAAAGCTCGAAGCCCTAACAGAAGCGGCGGGTGATCTGTCGTACCCATGATAGGCGCCGATCGCGGCGCATCACCCCGCGCAAAGCACAGATCTTGTGTGGGGATGACCGAAATTTCGGATTATCGTTAGAGCGAGGTCAAGTCGCGCACAATTCTTCCTCTTAGATAGGATACATAGCCGATCTGTCCTTGTATTAGACTCCCTGCGACTTCGGATATACTACAATCAGCTTCATTTGAATATTTGCCTTCGAGTCTCTAAGAGCCATCAATTTTCGTCTTGCTGGCTCGCCTCGCATCGCCCCACGATCTCCATCGCTTTGTTGCTAGACCGGTTCCCTCGGCACCATGGCTACTATAGTTCTTGGCTCACAATGGGGTTTGTCTCTCCTCTCGCGCATTCTCTGGCCAGGATGTGCCACGTTGCATCGCAGCGATCTGGATCACACTTCACCCGCAGTCATCGTCTTGTCGATTCATCTGACTGACCCCGCTGGGTTTTGGTAGGAGACGAGGGCAAGGGCAAGTTGACCGATATTCTTTGCTCCAACACGAAGCTCTGCGCTAGAGCGGCGGTAGGTTTCCGTTCTCGATCGAATTACGAATATGCGGTTACGAGCCCCTTGACTAAGACTTCGTAATGTTAGGGTGGACATAACGCTGGACATTCAATCATGTAGGTTCCCGTTGGACTGGAGCGAATATATGACTCTTGTATTAAATTGGACGTAATGTGCTAATGCGACTCAGCGCAAACGGTGTCTCCTATAGGTAACGATCATCACGCCGCCCAGTTACGAACCTCTCGATTCCGGCCGCTCTCTGACTTGCGCGTGAATATATTAGCTTTCACTTGCTGCCTTCAGGACTTGTCAACCCGCATTGCGTGAACCTCATCGGCTCCGGCGTCCTCTTCCACGTGCCCAGCTTTTTCAAAGAGCTTGGAGAGCTTCACGAAAAGGGCTTAGATACCACAGACCGAATCCTCGTTTCCGATCGCTGCCAGGTCAACTTTGACCTCCATGCCGCCGTTGATGGTCTTGAGGAAATCGAGGTGAGCTATCCTCTGGCCCCGAAAGACAAACCGGAGGCAGAATGAAGCATGAGGTCCTTCACGGACACACGAACTAAGAGGGAACTAGCTTGGAGAGCGAAAGATTGGCACGACCGGTCGCGGCATCGGCCCCTCGGCTTCTACCAAATTTGCTCGCAGCGGTGTTCGAGTCCACGAGATCTTTGACGAGCCGACTTTTGAGCGCAAGCTCCGCCAGCTTGCCTCGAGCTACAAGAAGCGATATGGAGACTTGCTCAAGTACGACGTGGAGGAAGAAATTGCCCGTTTCAAGGAGTACCGCGTGAAGCTTGCGCCATACTGCATCGATGCCGTGCAATTCATGAAGGATGCGCAGGACCGAAACGAGAAGATATTGATCGAGGCTGCGAATGCGCTCATGTTGGATATCGACTACGGCACCTACCCCTATGTGACGAGCTCGAACACTGGTCTTGGTGGCATCATCACTGGTCTTGCCATCAACCCAGCCAAGATTGAGTACGTGCGAACTGCAGCGATGCTTTACATCAAAGTGATCTTTGTATTTGTTTTTCCCTCTAAGCTAACGATTCACGCAGGAACGTCATTGGTGTCGTCAAGGCTTATGTGAGTACTTTTTTGATATGCGCGAGGTTCCAAAATTAACAGCTTTCAAGACAACCCGTGTTGGTGGCGGCCCATTCAAGACGGAAGATTTGGAAGAGGCTGGCACTAAGCTGCAAGACATTGGTGCGTAATCTCTTGACATTTCATGGCTGCATCTTTCACAGCATACTCTCCTTTTCCTTCTTTGCTCCCGGGGGTGGTCCTGTTCATCATTTTCCCCTCCATTCATTCTTGTATTACATCTTGTAACGCAGAACAGGCCGCGAATGGGGCGTGAGCACCGGCCGAAAACGTCGCTGCGGCTGGCTCGACCTGGTTGTGCTCAAGTACTCCCACGCAATCAACCACTACACGCGTCTTAACCTCACGAAACTCGACGTTCTCGATACCTTCCCCACCATCAAAGTCGCTGTTGGCTACAAATCTCCCGAGGGCAAAGAGCTTGACTACTTCCCTGCGGACCTGGGCTACCTAGACAAGTGCGACGTCGTGTACAAGGAGTTTGAGGGCTGGCAAAAGCCCACCACTCACGTCAAGAACTACGTAAGCAAGCGATGACTGAATCACAGGGACTGAGTAGACTAACGCTTTCTTCAGTATGACCTGCCCAAGCAGGCACGTGAGTATGTTGAATTCATCGAAAGTTTTGTCGGTGTAAGTACCATCTTTTTGCCCCACTGTGTTTCGACAAAGGCTTTCACCTTGTCGCTGCCATTCTTTGCCCTTGCCAATGCGCACATAAACTAATGCGCAATTCTACACAGGTCAAAATCGCTTGGATCGGCACCGGCCCCTCACGCGATGACATGATTTCCCGATCTATCTAGAACCCTGGTCAATCTGAACGTAGCTGTTGTTGCCTGCTTGCTTGCCATGCATAGAATATATCAATCATCGTTTTATCCGCCAACGCAATGTGTAGCTTGTTCTTGGCATTCCGCTTTTTTGCCTTTACACCTTTTCTATATAAATATTGGACACACGAGCAAATAGAAACAAGAAAAGAAGTCAGCGTGTTTACTCTTCATCTTTTTTTAGGAGGAGATGGACCCGGTCTGTTGTTTTCATGGGTCTCTCTTTGTTGATGGGTTCGTAAGACATGGGGATGAAGTGGCATCTTCACATGATGGATTCAACACTCAGCGCTTACGGCATCGAGGTTATGGAAGGCAGTACCTTCATACAAGGCCCCGTCCAAGTAATGATGCCCCCCATGGAACAGCATAGAGTCCTCAGAGTCGCAGGCTCACAGCTTGTTACATGGCTGAATGTACACCCAAATAGGCCAGCGACGTCATATTTGCCCGAGAATCACAGAGTATATACTCCGTACGGTAAAAGTTATCCGAGTGAAGGATGTTCCGGGCAACAATGGATCGAGGCTGCTATGCTGCTATCTTGACAACGATGTACTTGTGACAACGCAGCGAGATACATTCACGATATACGGAGTACTCACCTGCCTGTTCGTGAACAACTCAAAGTTGATTAATCCGTAGTTTAACTTTCGAGCGGCATTTTGGAATACGGGATAGACGACATGATAGGTACATACTCGGAGAGTCACTTTTCTCTGACCGGGGATTCAGACTCCCCCCCCCCCCCCCCCCCCTCGTTCGTACCGTCGATCCCCACGGCAGAAAAAACAATGCCGGCAGCCGGAGAGATCCGAGTCTTGATGTCGCACCTCGATACTACGGAGTATATGCATATGATATACATACATAGTTACATCGAAGAACAAAGAAAAGCTCCAACTCCGTACATCTTACGAGTTCTGGAAAGTTGAAACAGGAGCCCAGGCCCAACGGTAGGACTTGAAAGTTTGACAGCTACTCCATACAGCCGACGGCCTTTAGCCCCGTATCGGCCTTTGGTCCCGTATTTTTCCCCAGTGGAAAAAGAACTTTCCATTGTGGGTTTCCATTCGGCAGTCCAACAGTGCACACACCCCCCACCCCCCCCTGGGCCGGCCCTGGCTCCTGGGTCGCGTATTGACATGGAGATTCGAGATTGGAGAGTATATACGGGGTATAGATGGAATGAACTACTCCGTAGGTGTTACATCTCTACATCAATGCTCTATCGGGCTCGCTTCACATTTCGGCTTGCCGCTTGACGGCATCTATGTACACAGATGAGAATCATGATCGCCTCATCCGTCAGTAGGAAGCCACAATATCAGTCAAACTGGCATTGCCAAGAACTGCAGCCTGCTGTGCTGGTATACTTTCTGCCATGGGCCCCCGGTCGTTGGACTGCCAAAGGATGCAGTTCTGTGATGAATCATGAGGGCATGGCCGCATGGGGAGAAGGTTATTGGGAAACCCTGAAAAAGCACCCACATGCCCCTAGTTATGCCCTTCGTGGCGAATTAAACAAAATAGGTAGGGTGCGTTTATCGGGCACCAGCTCTGGCGTAAATGGCACCAAAAATGTGGCGCGCCGTGGCGTTCGACAGCCGTTACCGGCCGCGCACGCAAATTTACA
>SRPP01000436.1:0-21219 GCA_018360055.1 Claviceps monticola
CGGGGCGAGAGAAAAAAATTGAGTCCGCCGAAGAAAATATGGGGCAAAAGTGGGGTAGGTGGTATGAATAAGAATATGGGGTGGTAGAAATAACAATACTCTTAATGATACTGTAGGGCCGATCCAGCATCAAAAGTGATCGTGTGCTGGTCGGCGACATCTATCTCTGATCTTCAGGCATGTCACAAGCCTATGCGATGGAAAATTCGTTGAAGCATCTGTGCAAGGCAATGTTTTCTTAAAAAAGATCTTGTCCGAGTACCGTTCAGCACCATCTATCTACATAGGTGTAACTATGGTGTTGTAAGTTGGAACAGGAACGATACGAGGTTCGAAGGAGTGACTTCTCGGCGAGAGGCTTGTGAGTCGACCCATCTGACCCACTTTTACCCATCCTCGACTATGATTATGTAGCAGAACACGGACCAGGCTGCGGTTTGTCGTCGAAAAAATTACGATTTACGAGTTCATGTCACGCGTGTTAATGCAAACTCTCAACACCAGCGGCAAAACATCACCATCACCACCTTGATCGGGCTCTGGAATACATTGTCCCAGTCACGGCCATGTCTCCGTCGCAAACAGCCAATTGGCACAATGCGCCCAGCGCGGAAGAGTTGGAGCGGCGAAATGTAAGTAAATATTTCTGTTAACAAGCTTCGCATTTACCGTGCATGCTCATGTCGCTGCGGTGCGGTGCGGTTCTCTTTTTTTTTCTTCTTTTTTTTCCCGACTTCTACGATTTTTTCTTTGCCGCAGAGATCGGGCAGGATGTGAAGAAGGAGAGAACTGTGTCACATGCGATGTCAAAAGACCCCAAACCAAACCGCAATGCAAACCAGAATCGCTAATGCCGTCATGACGATACCCAGACTGTCGGAATCAACCTCGAAACCGTTACCGACGTGACCTCCGTCGATTTCCCAGGTCACTTCCCTGGTGAGGATCATGCTTTCTCTCTCGACCGATTCCGATCCGGATTCTCCGTGCGATTCCACCACAACGAAGCAATAAACGCATCCTTCTCGCTCATGGGCATCGATGCCTCGCTCGCCAACGCCTTCCGACGTATCCTCATTGCCGAGATCCCCACGCTGGCCATCGAGAATGTGTACATCGAGAATAACACATCGGTCATCCACGACGAGGTTCTGGCGCACCGACTGGGCTTGATCCCCTTCGACGGAGGCCGTGAAGGACTACACAACTTCCTCAAGTGGCGCAAGAAGCCCGAGGAAGGCGAGGACCCTTACGCCGGGTGCTACGACTGGAATACAGTCAGGTTGGAGCTAAACGTTACCTGTACGGTAAACCCGGATGCGGACCCAGACGAGCAAGATCCCCTCAAGGCATTCCACAATGCGCACGTGTACGCAAAGGACATTGTATTTGTGCCCACAGGAAAACAAGTCGATTATTTCAGCGGCGCGGATGCAATCAGGCCTGTGAACCCGGATATTCTGATCGCCAAGCTGCGGCCTCGCCAGACGATCGACCTGTCCATGCACATGCACAAGGGCATCGGTGCCGACCACGCCAAGTTCTCGCCCGTGGCCACCGCCTCATACCGCCTTATGCCGACCATCAAGATCCTCAAGCCGATTCTGGGCGCCGATGCGGTCAAGTTTGCCAATTGCTTCCCCAAGGGTGTCATTGGTCTGGAGACCGTCACGGCCCAAGAGGCGCGGCAGGTTGGAAGCGAATACGAGGGCCAGCAAAAAGCCGTTGTGCGGGACCCGATGAAGGATACGGTCAGTCGAGAGTGTCTACGACATGCCGAATTCGAGGGCAAGGTGAAGCTCGGCCGGGTGAGGGACCATTTCATCTTTTCGATCGAGAGTGCCGGTCAGTGGGATAGTGATGAGCTGTTCATGGAGTCGGTCAAGCACATGAAGCTCAAGTGCAAGAAGTTGGAGCAGCAGGTCATCAACATGGCGAGGTGAGCTATGTGGGTGATGGGGTTATTTGTTTCGCGGGACGGCCAAGGGTGTGTGTCTGGAAGTTTCAGGGAAAAAAAAGGATCAGGTGTGCATTTTACTTTGCTCTGGAGTTTGTGACTTCATTTTGTGTCTTTTTTGTTGTTGGAAACACATTACGGCGTGTTGTGCAAAATGGCTTGTTTTGGCTTTTGAAATCTATCTTTCCTGCCGCTGGCAGTCGTGCTTTGTTTATAACAAGGCTGGGAAATTATTTGAAGGTGCCCTTTTTCATTTCATAAGGTGCTTTTTCGTTGTTGGCTAGGAAAAAAACGGCATGATACCATGATACATAGACTTGACTTGTTTGGTACTCCGCTTGTGTGACTTTTGTGTGTGTGTGTGTGTGTGTGTGTGTATCTGTGTATCTGCGTCAACTCTCATCGCGCATTTTTTTCTTCAAAGCGAATTTCGTCATTCATTACAATTTTCTTTCCATCCCAAATTTCAGAACTCAAATCTTAACGCGCCACAGCCCCTTGAAACTTGAGGTAATAGTTGAACTCGAGCGGAAAGGCCGGATCCGTCACAACCACATGCTGCCGGTCCTCAAGCCCCAGCTCGATCAAGGTCATGGCAAGGTGCGGCCGCGTCTGCTCCTCGAGCTGCCTCGGAAACTGCATGTAGAGCGTCTTGCCCTCCGCCCGGATAGATGGCCGCTTCAACTGGGCCTCGGGCCGTACAGAGAGGGATTCAATGAGCTCCTGGAGGGTGGACGAGGGGTCTACCTCGAGAGGGCGGGCCTCGCGACCACAGACGGGACAGTCGGGCTTTCTCTCGTGCTTGAAGGTGTAGGTGTAGATGCCGTCGTTTCCAGAGTACATCATGTAGTTGTTCTCAAAGCCCAGACAAGGGGCCGTGCTGGTGGCGATCTTGAAGGCCTCGTTGCAGCAGGCTCCTGCGATGATGGCATTCGTAGAGGCGATGGCGGGTATGATGTTCTTGACAGTGCCTTGAGTGAGGAAGTAGGTGACGCCGTCGATGCCGAATTCTTGGGCACGAGCCAGCGCCTTTTGATACAGCCAGGTGATATGCTCGGGGTCATCCTTGTCGAGCTTCGGAAACGGCTTCTCACGATCCCAGGCGATGATATGCGCCCACTCGATGCAGTGCTCCGGCTGACGCGGGATGGAGGCAATGGTACACAGCGGCACGGCTGCTCGGGGCGCGTGCATGTCCAGCTGACATTCCAGGCACGATGTCATGGTAGGAAGAACGACGCGGGTCTGGCCCTTGAAGCCCTCGGTGCCGCCGTCAATGAGCGGCTTGATCGCGTCCGCAGCGCCCTCCCCCTCCTCGGCGATGGATACCAGCATGGCGTTCATCCAACGCCGCGCCTCGATGGAGTCGAGCCCGCAAACCACGAGGTGGAACTGCTGATAGAAGGACTGATCAAAGTCCTGGATGCGCTTGTTGTGTGCCGTAATGGACACGCCCTTGACGCGCTTCTCAACGAACCGGGCGGCCACCTCGGCCTTGTACTTGCCCACGTCGGACTCGCGGAAAAGGAACTGTCTATTCAGGTTGGAGATGTCGATGGTGTCTTACCGGAATGCGAAGACTGTGAGCGTGGGAGGGGGGAAACAAAGGGGGGAAACTTCTTGGTGCTGTTTGAACATACCCATATCAATGACATGGATGTCCTTGAATTTAGAAAGCGCGAGGTTCTTAAGGATTTCACATCCCAAGCCACCGGCACCACTTGACAGTTTCAACGGGAATGAGTCAGTTTCAACATGTTAGAATCATGTTGGGTGCAGCTTGACCAAGTGGAATGATCTCATGTAACTAGGAAACGCACATGACTCTGTCGTTGTTTTCATTCCCAAGTCAGTTTCAGACTGTATTTATGCAAAGGCTGAAGGTGAGCGCCAGGCTTCTTCAGCAAGCTTATATGAAAGCAAAACAAAGGAGACATATGACAAAATGTATATCAAAACATGGACAGAAAACAGATGCAAAGATGGGCTGAGGGAGGAAAGTGAGAAAGGAGAACTCACAATATTTTGAACTTATCAAAGTGCGCCAGGCACTCTTCACTGGAGGCGTCGGGGTCCGTGAACGGCCCAGGGTTGTGACGAAAGTGATCGATGTTGTTCCTGGCGGTGGGACTCGTTAGTTGGATGAGTCCCGGAGACGAATTCTTCCATGATTAGAGTCCGGGTGCGGTAGACGGCATTGCCTCCATAGATGCCACTGATGTCACGAGCTCATCGAGTGATGCCGTGCGAGTTTGAGACGCACCATCTTGCTTCTTCGTTGACGACGCGGCCCGACTGGACATTTGAGTCAGCAGCCATGGCGATGTTTAGGGCAACGGAAAGGCGCCTTTTGCGGATATCGCCTCGGGATGGTCGTGCTAAGTTTGAGGGAGCTGAGTTGTGCTGGTATGTAGCGAGCTCAGATGAAGTTGTGAACAGCGGTAAGTGGGGCCGGCGGTTGCAGCCGTTGACGGTTGTGCCCAAATCACGACTCACGACTCACGACTCACGACTCACGACTCACGAGCGAAGTGACGAGCCTCAACTCTCGCACCTCGCTTCTCGCATCTCGCGACACTTGGCCCTTGTAAACGTGCCATGGCGTCTTCATCACCAGCATCACTTGTCCCTCCCTCAGCGTCGCGCCATGGACGATTTGCTTACGCCCGTCCGTACCACCTACTTGCGCCGCAAGAATGACCACGAACCTCCTCTCGCCCAAGCTCGCCCATCCCCAGCACCAGATGCCGCCACCGACTCGGCCGACTATGTCTTGTCCGTCCTGAACAGCCAGCCCGACTTCGATGCACTGTCCGCAGCTCTGGAAATCCTCACTACCGGCCAAGATGGGCCTACGGCCTTCAACATCCACGTGCCCAGCCCCAAAAGCGCTGCCGTTGTCCGCGTGCTCGTCACCGATATTGTCACAAACTACTGGCCTTTGCTGAAAGAGGCATCACCATCAACGGCCCAAGACGCGGAGGTCACGAGTGCTGTTGCAGCCCGGCTGATTCAATGCCTCCAAAGTGTCGTTGGTGTCAATGCTATCATCGGACACATCAGGGCTCTGTTCCTTGTTGAATCCGACACCAGCAAACAGGCCCTCAAGCGTTCTGATGTCCGACTCCATCTCGGCATCTTCTTGGACCTTCTGGCCGTACTGTTGGAAGGGAATGATGCGATTCGCCAGCTGTGGCACTCGTCGACAGACTCCCTAGTCGATGTTGCGTCGAAAAAGGTCCAGACGCAAAGTCTTTTCTCGCTCGTTACCGGGGGCAAGATGCTGTCGCTTGCTGCCGCTACCTCGGGTGTGATTGGCGAAGAAGCAGTGCCTTCCCGTGCTCGCTGGCTCATTGACGGCTCCGAGTTCAGTAAATGGATTGCGTGGAACGTGGTGGCCTGGGCAAAGACGCTCTCTGGCGATAGCTTTGAACTTCAGACCTGTTTTGACCTTTTTCATCGGTCACTTTCGCTAGGATATGCGGGTATGTTGTTATTCAGCCAGGTGTGATCTCTTCTTATTTTCGGGTTTCCCTTTCATATTACAGACTTCCCTAATTCTTCTGCTTTACTTCGTCAACCATGTTCATTGTCTGTGGCAGCAAACTAACCATGCTTCTAGACACAATCGTGACTTTTCTCATCGACCACCTCTTGCTCGCTCAAGGTGTACGGCGTGACCTCTTTGCTCAAGTATGTCTTCATCAACCGCAAGCGTCGAAAAAGGTGATCAGTCTACTGCTGGGATATCTTTCACGGAAGTTCCTGAACCATTTGGAACTACGCGAAGCAGTGCCGAATGAGACTGTGTCTGCGGTGGCGGGCGTCATAGACGACGTCGTGCGGAATGACCACACTCGTGTGTCCCATCTCATCACCTGGTGTTGCAGCACTTCTGGCGCCGGTATTGGTGATTCCATCGGCATCAGACGTGCCGTTCTGGCCTTGTTGGCAAAGGACAAAGAAACGATCACGTTGGTCTTGGAGAAGAGTATCAATCAATTTGGTGACCAACTATACATCAAGCACTCTGCTATCATGCAGCAACAAGGTGAGAGCTAGAGTGCGTCCTTTTTATTTTGCCGCTCTACTCTACGTCCCCTATCCTTTTACTGTCGTGTACTGTAGCTTGGGCTGACAGCGGGCTTACACTTTTCTTCCTTACAGTTCACACTGAAATCGTGCTCCTCGCTGCTGGCTACGTTGCCAGGTTGTCGCCTATCAAATTGACTATGCTGCTACGATCTGGAACGTACTTGAGAGCCATCTCCAACCGCATCGCCTCGACACACGGCAGGGCTCGGTTCTTGGGATTGTGCGTAGGCGAGGCTCTGTCACTGTTGCAAGACTCCAACGCCAAGAAACTCGATTTCCATATGGACGAGACTGATTCTGAAGAAGCGCAATGGCTCAAGAGTCTTACCAAAGTGGCTGACGCCGTCGAACCGGCCGGGTCCATTCTCACATGTCCCCCTTCTCGGGTAGAGAAGAATACACAGAGCCCTCGTGTCGCTGCCACGTCCAAGCTCACATCGGCGGTTTTGACGTCGCGTCCGAAACCCAGACCCATAGCTAAACCCATGCCAGTGTCACAACCGGCACCGAGACCCATCATCGAGGAAATTGACTCCTCAGACGAATCCGCAGACGACGAGCTTCTCCAGCCCTTGCCAAACGAAGGCTCTGACGACCCTGACTCGGATGACGATGCGACGCTGGTCCGCCGGAACAAGCCCAATCCCCCTGTCTACATTCGCGACCTCATCACCTTCCTACGCGATTCAGAGTCGCACGAGAAGCAGGAACTGGGAATCAAGACGGCGCCCGGTCTCATCCGCCGCAAGGCTCACTATGGTGCTGAGGTCAGCTCACACGCCGAAGAACTCGCCCGACTTCTCGTCGGCCTCCAGGACAAATTCGACATTGATGACTTCGAATCCCTCCGTCTGCAGGCCATGATGGCTCTTGTCATCGCCCAGCCACAGTCCATGGCGCCGTGGTTCGCGCGCACCTTCTTTGAGGGCGACTACTCCCTCTCTCAGCGCACCTCTGTGCTCATCACTCTCGGCCTCTCCGCCCGAGAGCTCGCCGGCTTGGAATCGTCCGAGTATGAATCATCGTCAAGCTTCGCTTCCAAGCGGCTCCCTGCCAAAATGGAGCAACTTTATCTCGAACAACAAAGCCAACAAGCACACTCCCTGTATTTATTACCGTCATCGTCATCATCATTACAACCACAACCACCACCATCACAACTGAAGGCTCTTCCCCCAAACGCCCTTGACCGCATCACCACCTCCCTCACCTCCTCCTTTCTCGACCCTCTCGCTGCCGAAGCCGCCGACGCAACCACCGGACCAGACGCCCTCAAACTAGAAACCTTTTCCGCGCGTTACAAATCCACCTCCAAATTCAGACACACCAAGCCCCGCGTGCGCGCCATACCAAACACCACCGCCGCCCTCCTCTCCACATTCTTCTTTTCCCCTCTCACCGCGCATTTACAGTTCGCCCTCCGGTCCTCCAAACCAGTCATCCTGAACCCGGCCGTCCTGGCCTTATATCTCCAGACGCTGGCCATCATCGTCAACGCCGCCGGACCGTCCACCCTGGCCCTCCCGCAGATGACCTCGGAGCTGTGGACCCTCCTCCTCCGGGTACGGACCCACGTAAACGGCGACGTCCCCGCCACGAAATCCTGGCTCGTCGCCCTTTCGGTCCTCCTGGAAGTCAATGCCGACAACATGCGACGGCTCTGTCAGGAGCAGAGCCGCGAGGTGCTCGAGTCGCGAGAATGGGTCTCGGGCGTATTTGACCGTACGAGGGGGGAGGATGGAGGGGAGGAAAGCCAGGCCAAGATGCTGGCTGCAGGGGTGTTGATTAAATTGGGGGAAGTCATTGAGACATATCAGGCTTTCTTAATGGGGGATATGATTGGTTTCCAATGATACCAGTTGAACTCGGCCCATCCATCTGTCAATCTATTGACTTTGTCTGGGACTGTCTGGGACTTACTTTGTGATATTCCAAGACTCCCACATCATAACTAACAGATAAACTCCCAACGAAAGTGTAAAAACAAATAATAATACAAAGATCATCCATACGCATCGCTTTCATGTTTCCCTTTATGTGATGCCTCCTTCTTCATGCAAATCCCCCTCAGAGATATCCCTAGTCTACTAGACTGTCAGATATGATCTCGATCCTTGCAGCTGTGTAGTAAAACGCCCCTTTCTCGCAGTCATCGATAAGTCGTCAAAGAGTCGTGTACCAGGCCGGGCTAGCTAGCTATGCAAGTCCAGCGACCTTGTTCCGCCCAATGCATGAGTTGTTCCTATTCTTCGTACAACCAAATCAGTCTTCTGGAGCCACGAGTCCTTCTTATCCCTTGTCCTGTTCGTGTCCTGTGTCCTGTCCTGTCCGGGCTATTTATTGCCCATGTCTATGTTTTCTGTCCGTGTCCTTGTCCTGGTCGCTTCATTACGTAATACAACATTCGTTTCATTGACGTTCCCTCCCTCCATATGTATTCATCTACCAGCAAACTGCACTCACATGCCCCAACGCCGACCTTCCCTTCACCTGCCCTCCCTTTAAATTAAGTCACCGACGGCCTCCAGGCGGGTCACGCTAGCTCGTCGAATCGTAAGACTCGACATGTACGCATTCGCATAACTGAGATGATCGCCCAAGCTCATGGCTAGTCGACGCAGTTCCTCTTTCACCTCATCTGCTGATGCCTGACCCTGCATTACGCGCGGAGAAGGCGCATCGGGCAACGAGGGCAATAAATTCTCTTGGTGGTCTTCTTGATGCTGATCCGGCTCTGCTGGGCTTTGCGCTGGCGAGTTGAACTCGGGAGGTGTTGGCTGTGAGTGTGGGTAGTCTTGGTACGGGGAAGGAAACTTGATATTATGGGCTGTTGATGGCTGCGGAGTTATATCCTCGGGATCCATGTCGGCAAACTCACTTAGGGAGTATGGCCGAAATGCAGTGTTCTCTGTCTCTTCCTCCAGGGTACGAGTGACAGTGGCGGTGGTAGAAGAATCCTCTTGTGAAGTGTACTCATTGTCAGACGGCATGTTGGGCACATTGGAAATGCTGGACATGTTTGACATGTTTGGCATGTTGGGTGCGTTGGACATGTTGGACACATCAGGCAGGGCGGCAAGTGCGGTCGAGTATTCCGACTCGTCCGACACGTAGATGGACGGCTCTCGAATCGAGGTGGGCATATAGTTGAGCGAGGTGTGCTTCTCCAGTTCGAACGGGCACGCGGTGCCCGCCTCAGATTCGTTGAAGGAGCCAACATCCGAATGCGACGTCGATGGCCGGGTGGTGTCTGCTCCGGCGGGATCCGCGAAGCTCATGTCCAAGTCGATGAGACTAAACACTGAGGCGCGAAGATCCTCGCTGCCTGAGCTCGACGGAACAAGTTCGTCAAATGCCCGTGATGTCTGATATGGTTCCGTCTGATGGTGGACCAAAGACGGTCGTTTTGAGCTAGACGCAGTAGCAGTAGCCTCGTTGGGCCGTGGTGGGAACGTGAAATCTTGAGGATTCATCGGGGCAGGTGGCGCCGGCGCCGGAAATTTCCAGTCCTGTGTTCGGCGGTTGTCGTTGATGTTGCTGGTGCTGTAACTGTTTCTGCCCACATCCGGATAACCGCTCGAGAAGGGGTTGTTGTACGACGACGTCTCTCCCATATCCCCCATGTCGATTTCTATAGATGCTCGTGACCCCCCGGCGCGCATGGTTCCCAAATCGACAAACTGGGAAAGGTCACTACCATGTAATGAAACATCCAGGTCAATTAGTGATTCTCGCACGTCGGCCGACGCTGCCGACTCGTCTCGCAAGGGTAGGTCGGAGACTGGCGCGGGGAAGAACCTCCCGTAATAGGATCTGGAATTGTCCTCGTAGCTGGAAATGGTATTAGGGTCGAATATCTTCTCCAGAGGCGCCTTCACGGACGGAAAGTTAGGCGGCGGCCGTCTTCGAGACTTTCCCTTGACGGGCTTGGAAGTCTCCTCGAATGCTTCATGACTGAATTCGATGTCTTGCCCGTAAGCTTGATAGACATCCCGGACATCCTCAGCCGCAAGTATTTGCTGATCGAAAGCAGCAGTTGTGTTGAAGTCCCAGTCATCATCATCATCACCATTGTTGTTCATGGCCGTAGACGATGAGTTTGCCATACCTTGTGCTCCTCCCACGGAAAAGAGAGATTGTCGATGGCCGCCTTGGGCCTCCCAAAGCTTGTATGCGCGGACCAAATGCGATAACGAGGCGGCGGGAAAATATTCCTCGGTGTTGTAGATGTACCCGTGTCTTTGTATTTCCTCGATTGTTGGCCGCTTCGAAGCGTCATGTTGCAGACAATAGGCGACGAGATCCTTGAGACCATTGGAATAGCAATCACCCTCTAGTCTGGGAGTGTGTTGCTTGAGACGTGATGGCAGCCTTGAGAAGTCGATCCTTTCAGCCACATTAGGAGGTAAGCCTGAGGCGACCTCGTACACTAAGGCGCCGAAAGCCCAAATATCGACTTCTGTTCCATATAGTGTCGATTGATCAAACAATTCGGGTGCCATCCAATGCGGCGTTCCGATGCAGGTCGTGCGTTTATCAAATTTGGTCTGGATGACGCCGGACACGCCAAAGTCGCAAAGCTGAACATCGCCAGCATCGGTGACAAGCACATTGGCGCACTTTATATCGCGGTGGATGATACCCTGACCGTGAACCCAACGCAGAGCCTCGGCCACCTCGCGTACGATGGGAATGATCCATTTCTCCGGTAGTCCCCCCGGTGCCGTCGGCCTCATCAAAGTCGCGACACTACCACCGGCACAGTACTCGGTGATCACCCACATGGACTGGCCAACGGGGAGTGCCTCGATGACATGATTGATGTTCTTAGCACCACTCTCGTTGAGCAATTGCAGAGCATTGATCTCCTTAAGCAAGTCGCTGTACGTGTCGGCGAGCTTAGGATCTGCCGTGTCGCTCTCCTCGATGTCGATGATCTTGACGGCCACAAGCTGACCAGTCTTCTGAGAGGTCGCTTTGTAAACCCGGCCGAAGCTTCCCTTGCCAATGAGTTCTGACAGCCGATATTTGGGGATCTCCTTGCCCGTCTTGATGCACGCCTCGACCACGGCCTTTTGCATTTTTTCAGCATCTTCGAAGGCCTTCTGCTGGATGGGCGAGGCGGTATTCCATGGCGGCAGGAGGGAAGCCATCACGGGCAACTCGCAATATTCGAGAGTCGAGAATCGACAATCGATCTCAAGGCTCGAGGCAAGACTCAGGACCCAAGATGCAGGACCGGAGGGTCAAGAGTCAAGACTCGCGAATCGAGACTCAAGAGAGTCGCGCCCATTCAGACCAACCGGTCGATTCGGGATGTATCATGCATGGGGCTGTACACCATGCGAGGTTGTTGATGATATCGTCGAAACGTTGGTTGCAGAAAGGACGAGCGAGGCTAAGTCTCGGACTCGCAGCATGCCGACAAAGCCAGATCCCGCCCGCTCAACATGGGGAAGCTTAGATGGATCGCAGCCCGAGCACGTGGAGCCGCCCAACGCCAATCGATCCATTGTACATATGTAACCAGACGTGTCCACAGGTGGGGCGCCGAGGAGAGAGCAGCACTCTACGCGTGTCGACGACGCGTCGGGGGCAAAAAGAGACGAGCGACTTGGAAGTTGGCAGCTGGCGACGACCAACGACGACTGGCAGCAACTGGCAGCAACTGGCAGCAACTGGCAGCGACTGGCGGCGACGAATAGCAGCAAGGCAAAAAGCCAAAAAGGTTCCCGTGAAGGACGACTTTATCATCAAAAGCATCACACAGCAACCCTCCAGCTAGCCATGGCCCCAGCCTCGACGCCCCAGTCCTCTCAAAAGAAGCAGCAGTCTCTGACCTCATTTTTCACCCCCAAGTCGTCCAATGGACCAACCGCATCCCTTCCAGCGCAGAGTGTGACTCGCGGCGCCACCAACACCGCGAAAGATGCCGAACTTCAGTCAAGGAAGCGTCCGCTAGCCGAGGATATCCATCGCAGGAACGGAGACGCAGCTACAAGATCAGTCAAGAAGTCTAGAGCCGACCAAGACGACATTGCGACCCCAGAGGCTAAGGATTTCTCCTCCTCCGCAGCGGATGGCGCCGCCAAGGCTATCATCTCCTCAGGACGCGCCTCGCGGTTCATGTGTGGCGAATCTAACTCACAAATCGCGGCCGAAACAGTAGATTCGGACTTAGACGAGGAGACCAGGAAACGGAACACCGCGCTACATGAGCGTTTCGTCAAGAAGCTCGGCCATCCTGATGCTCTTTCTTGGCGACCAAGGAATGCACATGACGATTCCGCAGGAGCAGCGGCGGAGGACGAGGAAGGCCAAGATGACGATGATGAAGTCGCGGCTGTGGCCCCAACGAGAACCAAGAAGAAGGGCGCCAAGAGCGGCAAACTTACCCCAATGGAGATGCAGGTTCTGGATATCAAACGGAAACACATGGACACAATTCTCATCGTCGAAGTCGGCTACAAGTTTCGCTTCTTTGGCGAGGATGCCCGAATTGCTGCCAAGGAGCTTAGTATCGTGTGTATACCTGGGAAGCTGCGATATGATGAGCGTAAGTCTCTTGCCGGGTTTTCGCTGCTTGCCATTTATCGTTTGCTGCGTTCACTTTTACCGTTACCGTGACCACTCATGGCTAATGTCAGACCCTTTCTGCAGACCCCTCAGAAGCTCATCTTGATCGCTTCGCCTCCGCCAGCATCCCCGTCCATCGACTTCCCGTCCACGCCAAACGACTCGTCGCCGCGGGCCACAAGGTCGGTGTCGTCCGCCAAGTCGAGACAGCTGCGCTGAAAAAAGCGGGCGACAACCGCAACGCCCCCTTTGTCCGGAAACTCACCAACCTCTACACCAAGGGGACGTATATCGACGAGGTGGGCGAGCTGGACCAGCAAGCCGAGGGGGCCCCCGCGGAGGGGTACCTGCTCTGCATCACGGAAACGGAAGCCAAGTCCAAGGGAGGGGGCGGCATGGACGACAAGGTCAATGTGGGCATCCTGGCTGTGCAGCCCGCCACGGGAGACATCATTTATGATGACTTTGAAGATGGCTTCATGCGGAGCGAAGTGGAAACCAGGCTCTTGCACATTTCTCCGTGCGAGTTTCTCATCGTCGGATCTCTCAGCAGGGGCACCGAGAAGCTCATACAGCATTTGTCTGGGAGTAGCACCAACGTTTTTGGTGATCGAAGCAGGGTTGAGCGCGTTCCGAGACCACAGACAATGGCCGCCGAGGCGTACTCGCATGTGACGCAATTCTACGCTGACAAGGTGAAGGATGCGTCCGAGGCCGCGAGTGCCTTGCTGAACAAGGTTCTGCATCTTCCCGAGGCTGTCACAATATGCCTGTCCGCCATGATCTCCCACCTCCGGGAGTACGGGCTCGAACACATCTTTGACCTCACCAAGTACTTCCAGAGCTTCAGCACCCGATCCCACATGCTCATCAACGGCACGACGCTTGAGAGTCTCGAGGTCTACCGTAATTCGACAGATCATTCCATCAAGGGCAGCCTGTTTTGGGCGCTCAACAAGACGCTCACGCGCTTCGGTCAGCGTCTCCTTCGCAAATGGGTCGGCCGTCCTCTTCTCGATCGCGACCTGCTCGAGGAGCGACTGGCGGCGGTGCAGGAATTGCTCGACAAGCAGTCCACCGGCCCGGTTGACCACGTTGAGAAGCTCTTGGCCGCAACCAAGACCGATCTTGAGCGAAGTCTCATCCGAATCTACTACGGAAAGTGCACGCGACCAGAGCTCGTCGCCGTGCTCCAGACACTGCAAAGGATCGCGAAGCACTACGCCTCCGTCGTCAACTCTCCGGCTGACATGCCCTTTTCCTCCACGCCCCTCACCTCGGCCATCAACGCGCTGCCTGAAATTCTACCCACCGTCACGTCCTACCTCGACCGCATCAACTTCCTCGCCGCTCGAAACGATGACAAGTACGGCTTCTTCCGCGAAGAGTTCCAAACAGACGAGATCCAGGATCACCAAATAGGAATCGCCCACGTCGAGCACGATCTCACCGAGCATCTCCTCTCCGCCGCGCAAACCATCCGAAAGAAAAAAGTCGAGTACGTCACCGTCGCCGGCATCGAATTCCTCATCGAAGTCCCCAACAGCGACGTTAAAAATGTGCCCGCCTCATGGAGCAAAATCTCCGGAACCAAAAAAGTCTCGCGCTTCCACACCCCCGAAGTCGCCACCATGATCATCGAACGAGACCAACACCGTGAGGCCCTCGCCGCAGCCTGCGACAAGGCCTTCCAGCACTTCCTCACCGAGATCGCCTCCGACGGATACCAGCCTCTCCGAGATGCCGTCTCCGCCCTAGCATCACTCGACTGCCTCTTATCCTTGGCCAAAGTAGCCGCCCAGCCAGACTACAGCAAACCCTGTTTCTTGCCCGCCTCATCCGAACCCACCATCTGCATCACCCAGGGCCGGCATCCCATTGCGCAACACACCGTCGAGACAGGCTACATCCCCTTCACCACCACCCTGGCGCACCCTTCCCAGCTAGCCCATCTCATCACGGGTCCCAACATGGGTGGCAAGTCCTCCTACGTACGCGCTCTAGCTCTAAACGTCCTCCTCGCCCAGATTGGATCCTATGTCCCCGCGGATTCCATCTCCCTGACTCTCTGCGACGCCATCCACACGCGTACCGGTGCCAGGGATAACCTCTTTGCAGGCGAATCGACTTTCATGGTCGAAGTCTCCGAAACGGCCAGGATATTGCGTTCCGCCACACCGCGCAGTCTTGTCATCCTGGATGAGCTTGGTCGTGGGACGAGTACCCATGATGGGGCTGCTATTGCCCAGGCTGTTTTGGAGCACCTCGTGACGGAAACGAAATGCCTTACCCTCTTCATCACTCACTATCAGAACTTGGCGAGAGTAGTGGATGGGCTACCCGGCGTCACTAACCTGCACATGAAGTTCAACGCGGGGACAAATGCCGATGGCGAAGAAGAGATTACCTTTCTCTATGAAGTAGCACAGGGCGTAGCTCATCGGTCGTATGGTTTGAATGTTGCTCGTTTGGCTCGCATTCCCAAAAAAGTAATCGATGTCGCTGCTCACAAATCAGCTGAGCTGGAGTTGCAGCTGCGAACGCGACGGCTGAGAGGGGCTAGTCGGATGTTGAATGAGCTTCTACAAGATGTGCCGGACCGTTTAGAACATCTAATCACAGGAATAGAACAACTGTAGTGGCCTCATCAGGGCTACATTGGTCACCTTCCTCAGACGATAGCGACAAAATGTGTCTTGAAATGTTTATGTGTGTATTATCTGTATGAGCCATCCTGCCGCCCGCGCCAGTGCTATGGACGCCTAAAATGTGAGCGCCACGTTCCTCCCTGCAAATATGGCCAGAAAAGGGTCTATGATTAACATTGATGATGATGAATTTGTTCCCATACAATACCACCCCAAAAGCTTCCTCCCAGTTTCATTCGCATTGGGCATGCCTGCCTCTTTTAGCCCCTCAGGCCGACCGTGTCGGACCGTGTGATTTAGTTAAATTGATAAAAGTAATTACTCCATGCAGTAACCCAGAAATGTAGGAAATACTCAGTTACACACGCTAGTATGGATGCACTGAATATGAATGAAGGACCTTGGTTGGAAATGTAATTGTCCCAGAACGCCAATCAACGACCACAAGCCACACACAAAAGTTTGATATTAGAGTCGGACATGGGAGATTCGATAGTAATGTGCAAAAGTCGTGTTATTATTCTTGCACACCAGATGCAACAGTTATGTCGCTTTTTCGAAGAGGGAGCAAGTCATTTCGTCGAGCTGGGTTGGGGGAAGCCGTTAGCTGGTGACCGTCCCTCAGAGTTCCAGCGTCTCCGCATTGACCCAGACTTCGTTGTCGGCAAAGCCAGAGTGTTTGCAGCCACCATGCATGTCATTTTCGACCATATCGCTAGAATGTTCGAGTTTGACATTGTCGATAGGGTTACATCGCACGTCTTGGTCGTGAGTAGGAGTCTGATTATGCTCAAGGGAATGATGGTTCAAGGAGTCGAGGCTCAGACCTGAGAGAGGTTGCATGGGCTCCGGAACATGATATGAGCCAAACATCCCATGATCCTGAGAAAAAAGAGGATTCGACTGTGACTGGGACATATGAAGAAATTGATGGTTGCCTCTTCCATCAAGCAGGTCTCTATGTACTGGGCTAGGATGGGCTTCCTGCTTTGCTTGCTGTTGTTGTTGATGGTGTTGTTGTTGTTGTTGTTGTGGTAGGTGATTGCTCGGATTGAACTGGAACATGTCGTTTCCAGAAATGCCAACATTGGAGTATGGCGAGAACGGAAAACGGGATCCGTAGTTGTAGATCGGAGAGTCGGTGACACTATAACTAGGTCCCGAAAGACTGGAAGAAGCTATCCGTTAATTAGCTCGTTTGTCCATGACAGAAGGGAATTTCACTTTAAATTGTCGGAAATATAGAAATCAAAGGTGACCCACGGAAATTAGTCGCAGCCGCGTACGTGTCGCACACGCTGCCCTGGTCTCTTATGCGAGGCGTATTTCTCAAGGGGAGTAGACGAGATGGGCCATCTCTCGATGGTGAAGACGATACGTGGGGCGAGTTGGATGCGCAGCTAAGATGACGCAGGCCGAATCGAGTTCCGACCTCAAATCTTGAGACAGAGAAAAACACTTAGAAAAATGCCCGAGTACAAAGTGTTTGTGGTGCTGTGCTAAATACCTTTGATCAGGATGATGTGACACGGAAGATGTAAAGAATCGTTCATCGTAGATATCTAGGGGTGACTTTTAGCAGGCTGATCGGAAAGCATGGAGGCCACTGCCCTACCCGAAGTTCTGTTCTCGTCGTCGCGGAAGACATCATGTCCGTGTCTAATGGAGGCTGAATTTGAAAAGTTCGTCAAAAGCATGTTTTTCATGTTTTCCTTTGGTGCAGATGATGTATTTTTGCCAGCTGCATTGCGACGACTCGTGGGTCGTCGCCCACGTCGGGGAACGTTGCCGGAAATTTCAGCAAGAGCCTGAGGCCGTTTTCGCTTTGGTCTAGCAACTCGTTTCGGAGTCTTTGAACGTCAGACCTGTACTGCCAGACATCTATTGCTCGGGCTTTTACTTACCTCTGTTTCTTCGTCAGGAATCGGTGAAGAGCTCTCGTATACACCTTTGATCCGCTCCACCTCAAAATTTGAGGTCATGACTACTTGGGTTGGCTCAATTCTTTCGGACGTTCTGCGCATCTTTTCGATGACAGAATTTGGTTTCCTCTGGTTGCGTGTTCGTTTCATATCGTCGTTGGCAAGGTCCATTTTGCCCATGCCGGGCCAAACTTGGCCTTTGAGTGACAACATGTCACTGCCAATAATGGATACTTCATCCAAATCGACGTCATGATCGGAGGGCGAGAAGCCTGTGTATAGCGCAAAGTCGTGCGGGTGCGGAAAATCCACTTCTTCTGCTTTCACAACCGTCCTTTGGCCGGATCGTCTGGATTTCCTTCTGAGCTGAGCGCACATGTTAACAAGCAGGTCACGGTGTAAGATAGAAAGGAGCAAGAGTAGAAAGTTTCGTCGACTTACTTTGGACTGCGAAAAGGGAATTGAATCTCGTGTGCGGCTATTCTTGACAGCTTCCTTTTTTTGTTTGGCCCTCATCCTTTCGACGAGGAGGGTTTCAATGCCGTTCTCCTTGTACCATCGCTCATATTGCTGCAGGGCGACCGATGCTGCAATGTCTTGATGCGCTTTGAGCTTAGTCTGGGTTTCGTGATGTAAATGACCCTTGGAAGCGATGTGCGTGAGTAAATGAGAGACATCCGAGAAGCGAGGCGCTTCGGGGCAAACTGTGCAGAGCAGAGGAATAGGCCTGTTCGTTGAAACAGTTGAGACAGAAACTGGAGTACAATCTCTCGTGGAACCAAGTGACGATTCCATGTCCTATATTTGTTGTCAGTAATTGAACATAGTAGGTGGTTCATGGCGAGAATTGCACAACATCTCTGAGTCAGGCACAAGACCAGCGCTGCGCAATGCCGCTCTTGGTCGAAATAGTTTGACCAGTTGTGGTGTCAGAAAAGACGTCAGGGCCAGAAAGAAGCAACCAAGCAGACATGCCATTCAGCCGAGAGTTCAGGAGCAAAGAAGCAACAGATGATTATGGAGCTGGGAAAATGGGCAACTGGAGCAAGATGAGATTCAAAGTAGAGCCTTACGCAGGCAGAGGGGAATAACACAGAGGAAGAGCTCAAGGCCAAGATTCGATAGCCGAGGGGAGGAATGTTGCAGGCAGGTCAGATAGATGCTCGCTCTTACCATCTGCATTGTTTTAACGAGGCCAGAGTCTGGGGCTGTCGCCTTTGCCGGCAAGAGTAAAGAGGAAGCTGCGATCTGGAGAAGAGAGCACGAGGAGACCACCAAGAGAATAGCGACTGCCCAATGCTTCAATCCTTTGCCACGAGGAACTCGGCGGTTGAGAGTATCGTTGCCTCTTGAGTTTGTGGACGCCTCGCTTTTCGAAGAACGGCCATTGAGCGATGCCAACTTGACTTGATCAGACACCGGCCCATGAAGGTCAAATTGGAGGAGATTCTGACCTCGAAGCATATCGCAAGTGCAGGAAATGACTTTCGCGTTGTGGGCGTAGAAGTGCCGTAGCCAATAAGTGGCCTAGAGCCGTGATAGATTGCTCTGGGTTCCTTCCTCGAGATGGCCACGCTCTGAGCGCCGCCATCCCGCGGCAGGTGGCTAGCAGCTGGAAAGTTGCAATTGGAAATTGGCAACTAGATGGCGGGCTAAACATACCTAGGTATATGCACCAAGCGCGCATCTGTCTGGTAGCGAGTCTATCACTTCGTCGAATTATGGCATTGACAGCCTAGGCACACTCCAAAGACGATGGCATTCCCAACAGCTCTTTGCTATCGCGGCAGGACACTGTGCAGACTGTACGACGCGAATACGACTGATGTATATATTGATACTATGACTCTTGCTGTCGGTACAATCACATTGCGTCCAACGATGGGTCCAACCGCGCATCATGCATGTTTGAAGGACTTTACGAGGCACACTCCACAGAGAACGGGCGATGCCTCTGAAAACACCAACAAAGATTGCTCTCCTCTCGCCTTGCATCCTGGCTAGCATGGGCGAATATGATTAGTTAGCAGGTTATGACATGGCAAGAGGGTTGGCTTGCAAGCGGAGGAAAGAAGAGATTGGAAAGAAGATTGAAGGAAATTGATATGTTAATGATATCACCATCTTGAATTCCTCAGCCAGCACTGGCTTTCTGCCTCACGAGTTTGTCAATAGTGGTTTTCGGCATGCAGTATACCGGATCAACAGGCACCATGTGTGGATACTGCAGAAGACTAAGGCCAGCAAGTCCGAAGCACGTGTGCCAAACATCAACCATATCACCGGGGCGATCTGCAAGGCCACCGTTTTCGGTATCTTGACTGCTCAAGATGAACGTAGCAAGCGCCTCGCAGTTGATCCAGTGCGTGCGTCCAAGTATGGCAAGACTTGCCAGTACCCACCAGCTGTAGCAGACATCCTCGGTCTTTTCAGGGCGGCCATTCAGACCACCACCAGACGTCTGTCTCTCGCTCAACCAGCGGCTTAGCTTCTCATGCTCCACGACGTCGAGTCGGCCCGCGATACTGAGAGCGGCGAGACAGGTGAAGATTTGACCCGAATGCGACTCCGCACCCGGTTTAACGCCATACCCTCCGTCGAAGTTGGCACAACTCTGAATGTGGGTGACTGCTTTGTCCAAATCAACGAGAGATAGCATTCCAAGAAGTGATAGGGCGTTCAATCCCCCGTACAGAAAGCGTGTATCTTCTTCTCCCCACTCATCGCCATAAAAGCTGCCAGTGTTGGGGTCCTGCAAGTCTGCGATGTCTGTTTTTTTCTCTAGTCAGATGAAGAGCATAGCACGGAGTAGGACAGACTGAAAAGGTTTGCATGAGTCACCTACACTTTGCGACCTTGGCCTTGCCGACTCCTCGAGAATCGAGCTCATCCAAGGCATCGACCATGGCCAGTATCTGCACAGCACTAACTGTGTACAGCATATGAGCATCATGGCCAGGAGCAGCACCGAATCCACCGGTATCATGCTGACAAGAGAGAACGAAATCGATGGTCTCCTGCCGAGGAAGTGCATCCGGTCGACCAAGTAAATGAACCGCGGTCAAGCCCCAGTACACGCCGCTCAGCCGCAAGTGCTCGGTAAGCCAGTACTCCAGCTCATCTTTGCGTGTGTCGAGGCTTTGCACATATCTCACGTGTGCATCAACAGCGAGTTGAGGGCCGACAGGCGGCGTGTCATCTGCAGCCATGGAGGTTTGTAATGCGATGTGGATGAAGAGCTGGCAAGTTTCGTTGTATGTAGAAGACAATCGGACGTCAGGGAGGTGAAAATGACGGCCTTGCGGACCCAGTTGATTGGACGATGAACGGGCCAACACCTCACGCTCCACAGATTTCTTCCAAACCAAACGGCCTAGCATACCTGTCGCAGGGTATATAGGGGCATGTACAGCACAAACCAGTGGCCAGGCGGCTGCGCCCACTCTTTTGTGCAACAATACCTAACTAACTAGGTACCACACATGTTCCGTACGGTTGTTAGCTACCGCGGTGTGCATATATGTATGTATCAAAGACATTGAATGAGGAATGCATGCATGACAAAGGCCGTTATGTTCTTATACGTATGTAGATATATCCGGTCTGATGTAGGGAATCGAATATGTACATACAGGCATACGGAGTACATCGATGACAAGTTATGTATATGTACGGCCAGAAGCTCTTTGGCGCGTACAGCGTATCGATTGTGAAGACTTTGAAAGCTGGGCCCCTTTCTCAGGACTCCTGAGTCCTATCAGACCAATACCCTAGAACAAAATACAACAACCTTTGCTTCTGATATGCCATGATGTCGAAAGAGTTTATCGAGGGATTTTCGATCCGTCCCATGTGCGACTTGCTCTAATATAGCGTCGAAGCCACAAAGTACCTCGGGACATACCCACGTCACAGCATCGTTGTTGTTGTTGTTGTTGAGTATTTTACGCCCCTGCGTCCCAGTTTTGGGCATAATAGGGCGTGCAGGGCTAATCCCGGGTTCTTCTAAATACAAGCCAGT
>SRPP01000437.1:0-21198 GCA_018360055.1 Claviceps monticola
CTGTTAGGGCTACAGCAGGTTATACAGCCAAATCATAACAGAAGTGGGCGGACGTGGTCCGTGCACCGTTGCCGAGAAAATTGTGTAAAGGAGAGAGTTGGAGAGATGGGATTGAAAGTCGGAATCGTGCATCCCGGGTATGTGTAGTGTGTGTGATGATGCCCGTGTTCCAGGACCCCTTGGTCGCTGATGTTTTTGCTTCGCAGATGGGTTCAGACAGAGATGGGACAGACTCTGGCCGACGCTGTTGCTGTAAAGAAGCCGCCGGTGACGGTGGAAGAGAGTTCGCGTCAAGTGCTGAAGCTGGTAGGTTCTTTTTTCTCTTCCTCTGTCCCGTGCTTGCACTCACCGCAAGACCTTGCTGCTGTATCGTCGAATCACGTTGAACTTCACATTGATGACATGACGGTAGATTGACGACCTTTCGTTTGATACGACGCATGGAAAGTTTATGGCTATCGGCGGGCAGGAGCTTCAATGGTAGATAATTTCGTGCGGGAGTGAAAGTTGCATCGGGAAGAGACGCGACCTTTCCTGAGGGTTTTTGGTTGGAGACGAACTGCGCGCCAGGTACGATTTCAGTCGGCGCCAGGTATGATCCACAATTTGTACCCCATATTCTAGTTCCGCTGTACCCTGCGCTAAAAGACAGTGCATGCAAGCTCCGCAGATTCTTCGCACCGTCATAAACCTCAACGACGACAACGGCCACCCACATGTTACAACGATCACACATCGCTTTAGCCACCCGACGCTATCGCGACGGCTGACAAGCCTTGACCGCGATGTCGGAATACTTTCGGCCAGCAATATGGTCCCCCATGCCGTCATCAAATCGCCGGCGTCATTACACGAGATGTGAAGCTACAGATGAGCTAGTGTCATCACCGCTGGTGATGGAACTTGGGAATGCCCCTAGCAAGAGAGGAAATATGCGGCGATTTCGCCCTAGATAACATTGACGAATTATAGGATTGCCAAGACTCATTTCTCTTCGTTGGGGACCCCGAGGACGGCATAAGCCTTCGCGGCCGGCCACGAGTGTCCGGAAGGAGCAGCAGACAGTCCTATGCCACCTGCCAGTGACAGGCAGTCGAGTCGGACATCATCATCAGCACTGCCGCCGATCGGGAGCCGACTCAGGTATCTGCGCCAGCTATAGAGCCCGGAGAGCCTCTTCCTTCTATCTCGGATAGTTCTCGATAATAACTTTGCCCGGTGCCGGCGTCGACCTCTCGAGTTAGGAGTCAGCCACCGCCGGCCCTGTTTGCCTCGTGACAGACGTCGCGTATAGCGGCAAGGCCCCTCCGTCCGAGTGCCAAGCCTGTCGAGTAGCGATATGAAACAGAAGAAGGAGATGCCCTACGAGCCTCGAACGGCCGGATAATCGGCGTGTCTAGGCGCAATTGGCGATGGTAGAATTGTTCATCTAAAGACGCTGTCGCGCACTTCACCTGCTCGTATGCCTCAGCGCCCCATTCCATTTCTCTTGTTCTAAACTAGCTTCCTTCAAAAACATCGTTTGCTTATTGTATGAATGCCTCTACTTATCTGATCTTCACTCTCACTGAGAAATGCGAATTCGTGGCTGTTTGGAACGTGACAAGGCGCGAGGGTCATGCGTACAACCATATGTAGTTGTAAAATCGCACGGCGTCTTGGTCCTCTGGCTTGCACTGTAATTTGGGCGAGGTACATGTTCGAAGAGAAAAGTGGAGTGAACAGTGGACCGTAACTACCCGGCGCCGACTGAAATCCTACCTGGCGCGCAGTTCGTCTCTTTGGTTGTATGCATTGTGGGACGTGGCGGTTGTCGATGATCTGCAGCATCATCCGTGTGCCTGCATGTCGCGTACCTACATGAATAAATCGCGGCTCGATGGATTTGTCGAATTATTAACTAGAGCAGGATGTGACTGATCAGACATGTACATACGTAACGTTTCGGACTGGATGCATGCGTCTGGAATGAGCCTAGAGTATATAGTTTTTTAGGCCCAGCCTCACCAGCTAACGCCCAGCCCGGCCCAGCCCGCCCGGCTCAGCTGGGTCCAATAGAAGTTGGAACATCATGACACAGCCTCAAGAAACTCACGACTCACGAGCCATTGAAAGTCAAGAAATCTCCATTTGTGGCAATTGTCTCGGTGAGAATGCTCAGAGCGACAACAAGAAGTCTGTGAGCCGCATTCCCGTAAGGTCCCAGCTGAAATTCTGATCCTTAAAACAAACTTCAACGGCATGCTACACAGGTGTATGTGCCCACTGAAGGGAGATCAAAAGTGGATATGCCTCTCTGCCGTTTTGCGCAAAGCAGATCTCCTAAACCATCTATCCGCACCGCATGCACATGATCGCAACGCGCCACCCTCAGTCAAGTCTTGGCAAGAATGCTTTTTTTGTCCCTAAATAAAGATGCGCGTACATTCCTTTTCCGGACAGGCGTTTGCATTCGTGGTCATGAAGCCCATCCGCTCTTCGTGCACGTCCAGTATCCGAAATAGCACACGAAACCGCCTGACGTACCGTTTCTTGACCCCGTCTAGTCGAAGCCGAGAGGCCGAATATCAGGACCCGGCCCTGACTGCTCAATGAGGTCTGTCATTACTCTTCTACATGTACATGTAACGGCAGTTTCTACACAAGGCTGAAGAGCTGGTGAGACTCAAGAAGGATACGACTTCTTGGCCAAGTTGTGCCGCTGTCGCCCAAGGATCAACATCAACTCACAGTCGGCCTCCCCTGCTCGGAATGAGCGAATAAACGTATCTTGGACAATCGTCATTCTGTTCCGCTTTTCAAAATTCGCCTATCCTTATTCTTATCAGTCGTTCATTATTCATAACTCTTCGTTCATTACTCATAACTCTTCGTTCATTTCTTCCTGTTTTGGTGTCTCGCAAAGAAACAGCCTGTCGCCTGGAGAGAATCCAAGCCTCCAGCCGATCTAACGCGGAAAGCAAACAGCAAAAGAGCTTCACTTTCCACTATCGACCAGCAGGCAAGATGACAACGTGTTGGTCGCCGAAATGGCTTGCCATAATCAGCGGCTGTCTTTCTGGCCGAATGGTTAGTGCGCAGCAAGGATACAGCATCAACACCAAAGGTAGGTCTTTATTTTTGGATTAACAGCGATTGAGAACTCGACCAAGATTTGCTTCATCTCCGGCGTGACAAGTGAATGATACCGCGTCAAGGTCTAACACATATCTGGGACTAGAAAATATCATCCAAACATCAAAATCAGTCGCACAAGATCTCATGAGCTTGTACCACGGAGACGAACCCGGCCAGATCCCTGGAATCCTCCCTGGCCCCCCCGCATCAGGTTTAGGCCCGTACTACTGGTGGGAGGGCGGCGCTTTGATGGGCACGATGGTCGATTACTGGAAGTATACAGGGGATGTAACCTACAACAAGATTGTCATGCAAGGCATGCTGCATCAAGTCGGCAGTAACAGGAATTATATGCCAGAGAACCACACCCTCTCTCTAGGCAACGACGACCAAGGCTTCTGGGGGCTCACCGCCATGCTCGCTGCCGAAAACAAATTCCCTGACCCCCCAGCCGATCACCCTCAATGGCTTTCTCTAGCGCAGGCGGTTTGGAATACGCAGGCAGATCCTAGCCGTCATGACGAGACTTGCAATGGCGGTTTGCGGTGGCAGATCCCACCGACGAACCAAGGATACGACTACAAGAATAGTTCGTGGATTCTTCCCTCATTCTCTCTTGGGTCGTTCCTCGACGGTCCGACCCGATCCCACTATCTCTTGAATTTACATTTGGCAAACTAACTTCTCTTCTTTCTTTTCCTTCTCTCGACAGCTATTGCGAATGGCATTTTTTTCAACATGGGCGCCCGACTCGCAAGATATACCAACAACGACACCTATGCCCGACGCGCGGAAGAGACTTGGGATTGGCTATGGGGCGTTGAGTTCATCGACCACGAAAACTGGGCAGTGTACGACGGCGCCAACGTCAAGGACAACTGCTCCGTTGTCGTAAAAGCACAATACTCGTACAATGCCGGCGTTGTCGTCCAAGGTGCTGCTTTCATGTACAGCCACGTAGGTAGCCCTCTTTGATCCCTACATATTCTTCTTCTCATCCAACACTACAAATCTCCCGCGCATCCTTCCCCGAACAGTTCTCGACACTCAGACTGACCGATTGCGCCAGACAAAAGACGAAAAGTGGAAGAATCGGCTCGACAAGCTCCTCACTGCACTACTGAGCAGCTTCTTCCCCAATAACATCGCCTTCGAACTCCCATGCGAAGGCATGAACGGGAAGGGGATCTGCACGCCCGACATGCTCTCTTACAAGGGATATGTCCACCGATGGCTTGCCGTGGTGGCGCAACTCGCGCCGCACACAAAAGAAGCCATCTTCAACACCCTTCGAGTGTCGGCGCAAGCAGCCGTAAGGCAATGCACTGGTGGCCCATCAGGTCGCGAGTGCGGCTTCTACTGGAACTACGGGAAGTTCGTCGACCCAGCCAAAGACAAGACAACTGGCGCGGGCGAATACATGGACGTCCTGGCTGCGGTCCTGAGCCTTCTGACTGAGAATTCGGATACTCCTCTGACCAATTCTACCGGTGGCACATCCAAGGGAAATCCGAATGCAGGCGGAAAGGATAATGGCGAGAAAGCAATGAAGCCAATCACCATGGGCGATAGAGTCGGGGCAGGGATAGTCACTGCGATGGTCTTGTTTGCCATGGGGATTCTGTTTATCTGGATGAGCTTCCTCGACGAACTTGAATAACGAGCGAAGCATTCTGTGTAAAGCCCAAGTGGCCTCGATCCGGTACGTCTTCACTATGGTCAGACGCGAAACAAGCTGAGTGAGGAGAGAATCATTCGCCAACAGTCTTGAATCGCGGCGCAGAGCGAAGGAGGAAGACTAGAGGGAGGAGTCAATGCCTGGATCGCCCGTTTTCTTCAGGAGTAAGACAGTAGAGTCTTTCAGGCCAGATGGTATGAATGCTCTCGCCATCGTCGCGTGGATAATCTCATATGTGCCAGTAGTACGCAAGGGCACGGAGCCACCTCTCCGAAGCACGATTATGTTCACAGCATTCGAGAAGTTTATGAGGTGTCCGCGGGCGGGGATGTGAACAAGGAATTGCGATCAGCGAGCAAGCAAGGCTGAAACCCGACCTTGGTATTTTGGACATTTTTTTCTTTTGGGGAAAAGGGTGGACCAAGAAAAAGCATCCATGCCAAGCGCTTGCCAAGACACGAATTGAGATGAACCCTCGCGGCTGTTTTCAATTGAGCGCGAAAGGCCTGCATGCGACAAAACAAGGAGTTGCAGAATTGCGACTCAATGACGCATATGCATCATCCTGCGAGAGTCGGGTGCATTCGCGGGGCCGTGAGATCTAAACGAAGGGTTTGTTGCTGCGGGGTATTTTAGTTATCTGCGCGTACATGTAAAGGCTTTTGAAGTCTCGTCGCTTAATATACCGCGCAATCGAGGCTTGAGAAGGGAGTGACAGTTTTGGGCGAGTTATGTATGGGCTTGCAAGTTTTATTGTTGTTACGCACATGGGCACTGCTGCACCACATGATTGGATCTCTTGTTACATGAAACTTGTATTGATTGTTGAATGATTCCCTCTCACATGGGCGTGTTCAGACTCCAGAGAGGAGGAGACAGCACTTGAGGAAACCTTATTGTCCTTACAGCTTTACTTGTGATTCTTGAAGATGCAGATGACGTGAGAAGTTCTGCTGATTGATATCTGCATTGGTTTGAGCTCATTGCACTCGTCGTGCACGTTGATTGCGTCACTATTCCGGAGCGCACGAATCTGTCTCCGTACATGAGCGACCAACGTTCCCCATCGCCAATTCGATCCAAACCTTGGTGACCTAATAAGCCCGCTTGCTCCGTGTCACCGAGTCAGTCGCTCAATCGTCAACGGCAAACAGACGGTACTCCGTAGGTAGATGATAACTATACATACGGCGGTACATACAGCAATATGTATACGCGATCGACACCAGGCCTTATCGGTTCATCCGTGCCGCACAACTGATCGCCAGAATCCATTGCCGCTTCCTTCGTCCGCGCAAGCCGTCCACGCAAGCAAATCCTCCTATGTAGGTACATAGACATGTATGTAGTCCGTATTTCGTGCTTTCAGAAGGCCTCGAAGGAGAATTCTTAGAACACGCAGCACATATGTCCTCTTTGGCGCAGTGCGACAGCAGGGTGGTCCGCAATTTCATCTGAATCAAGGGCTTTCCTTGCTTGAGAACTTGAACAATTGACATGGTATGCTCGATTGCCCAATGACAATGCCAGTGCCTATGTACCTACATAGGTATAGTGTACAGAGTCCCTAGGTACATGTACATATACAGAATCCCTAGGTGCATGTGTATTGAGTTACAGTCCAGGACTCAGAGCCACTGTGTGAGTCTGTGTCAGGACTCAAAGCATCCCTTGTGACTCGTGAGACATACCTACGTACCTAGGTGCATACAAGCCTCGCGAGACGAGATGGCTGATTCAGGCACGCCGCACACATGCAAAACTCTTGTTACCTACATGAAACTCTGAGACGCAAGTGCGAGTATGAGATGGCTCCGGGGTTTTTCGAAACACGCTGTGACGTCTGTGCTTGAGTCCTTGACGACGAAGGGAGGCTTGTTGATTCCTAGCGGAGAATCCCCAGCCTAGACTGCCTACTCCGTAGTGGCTGTGCCATTGCTACAAAGATCACGGTGTCCCCTTATCGAAATTCCTAGCACTGTGCTTTGTCTTCGGTCCGCCAAAAGGGGTCGCAATGTACAGTCAAACCTCGATATAACGATTGTGCTCAGTATGCCCCAGAGCCATCGTTAAATCGAGGTATCGTTCACGTGAGGGTCACGTGGTCGCATAACGCACAAACCCTATATGGAGAAGCTGCATTTTTTCTGGGGCAAGCACAAGCCTCATGCTACTGCATGTATGTCGTTGGAGACTGAGGAAATACCCAATCCTCTTATTTCTTGCTCCTTTTTATATTATTTTCATGATAGATTGTCCATATGTGGAAATGTAATGGAGGTGATGTACCGAGGTAGTGAAAGATGACGTTTTTAGAAGCTTGCACGTATAAATCTAGCGCTAACTACATGATGATGGAACTGCACAATCTTGCTGCTGGAAAGTCGGAAATGCAATAAAAAACTGGGTGCGATGACCTCTTTAAAAAGATATCAGCCATTTTTTGGACCAGAACTGTATCGGCTTCGTTTTTAGCGAGGATTATCGTTAGTTGTTAGGCAACCCCAAATTTTCAGCTCTGTCTGACCTATCGTTTTAGAGAGGATATCGGCTAGGTGGGGATCGTTATAACGAGGTCTGACTGTAGTAACACCAGAAGACTGTAGCGTACTCTGTACAATGATACATGTGGTACTTCTGCTTGAACAACGACGAACACAATAAGCCCCGGCCCCCAAGGCCAGTGATGAAGCACTGTAAGATGGCGAATCTCGAATCGCCATCTTACAAGGCTTCAAGGACTTGAACTGGGGAGCCCTGCATCGGTTAATTGTCGATGGGATTATCAAGTGGGGCACTGGCGGTGTCGGTGCACAGACCAGACACACCTCCACAAAATGGACACATCCATGTCATTCATGCTGGCTGAAGCGCGCCGTCAGCAGTGGATCATGGACACCCCGGAGAACTGGGGAATTGACACCAGCAGCTCGGAGCAGGGCATCCTTTTGGGGGCATGCAGCTACGACGGGAAATGAGTGACACCTGCTGCATGCTGCATCTGCGCGGACAGATTGCACATTCGTACCTAGGTACATACAACTAGGTATGTACGGAGTATGAAGGTACGTAATCTTGCGCAGATATGCTCTGTAGCGCAACCAAGTTCACGAAGATAAGATGTGGGTGCGCGATCCGTCGGTGGCTGGCAAAAGACCACGAAACAGCCTCCTCTCGACCGGGGCACCGGACACGTGCGAGCCATGTGCAGGCTTTGCAGGTTCGACGACGATTCTCTCAGTTCCAACAGTCTTCAAAGTCATTCATACTGATTCTTCAGTGACAGCAGTACGTTTCCATACATTAGGCATTGCGCTTGGCTGCGCTTATCAAGGCGGCCAATTTACAAGATTACCTTAGGTAGTCCGTACGGAGTTGTATCGTTGTACATAGTACATACATACCTAGATCCGAAGTGGTTCTGAGGTTGAGGTCGGGGGGGATAAAAGGGGAGTAGAAAGGGGGGTTCGCAAACTAAGAATCTCAAAAAGGGGCAGCCTCAGGAGGGGCAATATGGAAACCCCGCGACTTGGCTTTCGTCTTGGCTTTTCACATGCTAAATAATTGTACATAAAGGCCATCTTGGATCGGGCTAAGCGCTGCTGCCATGCCAGTCGTAGCAAGTCAAGAAAGTCGACGGCATGATCTGCCTGTACGATGAAGTGAATGTCAAGCCCGACTGCATCACTTCTGTTGCGAAAGCCTAGGCTGGCCATTGAAAACAGAGTCCGGGAGAAGCAATGTCTTGGGCCACTCAGCACTGTGACATAGGATACAGCCTACAGGTATGTATCGTTGCAAGTTGGTAGATAGGGTCGCGGTGTCCGCCAGTTGTTACATGCCTATGTACATAGTTACCGATACCTATGTAGACTGCACCTGGGCGACGCGGCGACGCCCCCCGGTTATGCCGAACACGGCTGGCCGCTGGTGCGGGGGCACTGTGTGGAAACAGTACAGAGGTCTGGCTAGGAAATTAGGCCAGCAGCTAAGTTGGCAAGGCCCTTGCATTGACCGCTGGACCCTGGTGCCCCGGCGGGTAGAATACTTGCCATCAGAGAATTCGCACTTTACAGGCAGCGCCGAAAATCGACCAGACGCTCCGTGTGCAGTCCTGAGCATAATTCCTCGCCCGCAATTCTACTCCGTAATTGCGTCAGTTCATCCCCCTGGCTATAGCCTGTAGTATGTATCGCAGGCTGTAAAAGTAGGCTGGCCAATCGCAGCCATTTTGTCCGGTCACAGTGCTTATACGGAGTACGAAGTACTTCGTAACCACGAGTTCCCAAGCCGAACGGGTGCAGCGAAAATACAGACTTGCCTGGTGTCTGGCCACTTTTCATGTTGCACCCCTCGACCCCCCCCCCCTTCCACGCACCAGGAACTTCGACGTTGCTCTAAAGACGGCTCGCCAGGTGCCGGCCTGTCAACACCCTTTCGTGCCTTCCTTTCGCGCTGTATTTTTGCTTGCTATCTGCTGTCGCTTTGTTGAGGGATTCTTTCGTTTGCTTCGCTTCCCCACGCACATGCAAGCCCTTACATTCGTTCTTCATCAGCCCTTCTGTAATCTTGCGTCCTCGTTCATTCGTCGACCTTTACAACATCTGCTTCATCTTTCACGCCGGACGTCGAACACCAGACAACCGATACAGGCTTTGGTTCTGTTTCCGCTCGTTAACCGCTCCGCTCCGCCCTGTCGACTGTCGTTATAATAGCCGGACCGCGAGGAAATCCTCTTTACTCCGCCTGCCTGCACTCGGCAGTCTGTAACAAGAAAGAAAGCCCTCCTCGATTTTACCACCGGCCACCTACTTCTCGTCCTTTCTCTCGTTCCACTCCGATTCGCAAATATAGTCGCCACAGAAAGCACTCTCTCGGAATTTCTGCTGTCACATCCGATATCAGAATCCCAATCCGACGAGCCTCGCTTCTAGGTTTGCCTCGAGACACTGGCGTCTAGGCCGGTTTCTTCCAGAAGCTTGGATCGCAGCGGCCAAGGTTCTCATGACAAGAATCTGATTGCATTGAAAAGGAAGAGCCTCGCTGTGAGGACGGGGTAAAGAGTTGTTTTTTTTGTTCTCGCGCCTTTTGTTCTCTTTCTTCTTTCCTCCTTCTCTTCTCTTCCTTCTTCAGTACTGTCAACAACATCATGGGATCTGCATTGCTTGGGTCCAAACGTTCCATGACAATGAGGAGCCCTTGTGTGAGAGCGCTTATTGCCGCTCTGTGCGTACTACTCGTTCTTCTGGCCTTTATTCGCTCAGACTCGGTACGAGTTCGCCCTCGACTATTCAACAAAGTTGGCGTCAAAGCAAGCCCCGTTCACGAACAGAAGACTTTAGACGAGAGCGAGTCACCCTTGACAGGAAGCTCCGTGCTTGGAGACAGCCATTTGGTCTCCAGCAGACCCAACATGAACTGCAGCGTCGACATCCCCCATTTGCAAAAGATCAGGCAAAAGTACAATCTCGACGAACGATTTCAATACATGAAGCGGTATGTCAGGTTCACCAGAACAGAAGGGCTGGAGCGCAAGCGCATGACAAAGGTCTCTCAAAACCTCCTGAACGGTGTCTTCAAGACGGTCGATGTCAACAAGCTATATGGAGAAGAAAGCTGCGACAAGCCGTTGGAAGTTGAAGTTTCGGCATCGGGCTTACCGTCCACGGTCAACGCCACCGACTTTCTGTTTGGCGTTTCAACTACTTTCAAGCGGTTTATGGACCCCGAGACCACTCCCATCAATGAATGGATTTTCTGGCTCACCGACAGCAGGGGCAATTCCAACGGTGGCAAGCTGCTACTCATGCTTCTCGATGCAAACGATGACGAGCTCCAAGAGGTCGCTAACCTGCTGGGAGACGTTGGGATTGACGTGGTCGTTTACCATTCGGATTCCTCTCTGGAAATGGCAGTTCGATATCTCAGCCTGGTCCCCACGCTGTACTCGCACCCTGACGCCCACTCGAAGAAGTGGCTGGTCACCTGTGACGACGACACCTTTTTCCCGAGCATGCACGCCTTGATTGAGAAGATGGGAAAGTTCGATCATACTCGAGAGATGTACATTGGCACGTTGTCTGAAGATGTTGGGGCGATTGAGAGACACGGCTCCCAGGCCTTTGGTGGAGGAGGTGTCTTCTTGTCGCTGCCCATGGCGGCGAAGGTCTCGGAACTCTACGACAGCTGCACCACAAGTGAAAAGATAGCCGAGTCCAACTCCGGATGGGGCCCGCAGGGCGATATCCTCCTCCGCAAGTGCATATACGAAAACACCGAAACCCGTTTGACCACCTTTTGGGACTTGTGGCAATTGGACATCTTTGGTCACCCCGCGGGATTTTACGAATGGGGCATCAAACCACTCTCGCTTCACCATTACCGCGGCGGCGGTTGGCACAAAGCCAAGCCTAGCCAGTACACCAAGATCGCACATAGCTGCGGAGAAGATTGCACACTGCAGCGCTTCCAGACCGCGGATGATTTCATCATCTCTGGATATTCAATAGCCCACTACCCGGAGGGCATAACCTTTGACACTAATCAGGTCGAGGGCACACTGCATGCTGCCCCCGAAGACAAAGGCTGGAACCTCGACTTCGTGATGGGTCCTCGACGACCAAATCTCGAAAAGACGGGTAGAAAGATCGCATGGGAAATGGAGGAGTCAGAAGTGCAATCGGACGGCTCCATTTTACAAACATACACGCGGAAGCAAAACGATGAGCGATGGGTGCATCCGGACTCGCAGCCTATGAGTAATATCGACGGCATAATCGAGCTCGTCTGGATTCCCGCCTTGTGAAAGATACGTCAGAAGATGTTGTCAATCTGCAGCATATCCTGCCTCTTTTTCTTTGTGGTGGTTGTTGTTTCATGCAGTCCATTTTGAGATACCACGCGTCGCGGAATGACACGACACCTGTTTACTAGCGTCCGACCGACAGTCCCACGGCCACGACTAAAAGGCGACAACTACAGTCGGGCCTTCTTTCATATTTCGTTTCCAACGATCACCCGCCAAATTCGACTTCGCAGACAGTTATCCGGATGCATTATTAGGACGAATGGGATTTTGGGTCAAATCAGATGAGCGATTCACCGTGGCGCACCTCGAGTGCCAGCCACTCAGCATTATACAGTTCTTTCTTTTACCTTGTGGAAAGGCGTTTGGGGAGGCAACCGATTTTTACTTTTTATTGTGTTGAGCACTATTTCTTTTCTGGACATTTCTTTCTAGTCTTTCATGCCATGTAGAGCATTTTCTCCCACACGTGGGTTATCATATTTTGATGCATTGGCGGAGTGACGAGACGAGCACACAGATGCACCATGTTTGTTGGCAACCTGCGAGGTATCAGGTGAGGTAGTTCAAACAGTTCAAACAATGAAGATTTTATCAAATTTACGTGCTGGAACTGTGTGGCCCTCTGAATGACCTGTTCTGAGTGCAGTGACACATGGGCTGGCCGGTAATTATGATCCTTGAGTGTTAAGCTGGCGTAAATCGAGAGTTGCTTCTACAGCCCGGTTTGAAAATCGCATTGTTGATGCAGCCCAAGAGCCGGCCGTGGATGATCGTAATATGGCCGCCCCGTTTCTCTTCCACTCTACATAATGTACTGTCCACGTGAGATTACGCCGCAACGTCCTCACCTTCGCCAGCACCTTCGCCAGCACCTTCGCCAGCACCTTCGCCAACACCCTCGCCAACACCCTCGCCATCACCCTCACCATCCAGCGCTTCCGAAGGCAGCATCCCCGGAAACCACCCAAAGACGCCAAAATCCACCGCCAGCTCGCCCAACGCGCTCCTCGTGACCTCTACGCCTTCTGCACGCAGGGCAGCTGCCTGATCTTGAACGCCCTGGGGCTGTGACCTGGCGTAGCGGGCAAGACGGATGAGTCGAAGTACCTAGGCAGTGTAGTGTAGGCAGGTTGGGGTATATAATTACTGTATGCACTTAGTACTTACCTAGGTGATATCCCACCCTTGGCATTCACGACCCTCTGCCACGGCACGTTGCCTTCATGGAAGCCTGGCAATGATTGCCGAGATAGGTACTTGAGGCATAGGCCTACTTGGCGTGGTCGCTGGGCTATGCACATACCATGGTGGAGGTATCATTGATTCGGTTAGCAAGGCGATGCTTATGCAGTGCATCCCGGTACATAAGTGATGGAAAGGGAGAAGAGGAAAAGAAGAAATATAAAAGGGTGATTGAGCGCGCATGGTTTTGTGCCGTGGCGTTTTCTTCTTACGCGTTCCAATGAGGCTGGCTATGTGCCCATAGGACGTTACTTTTCCGGGCGGGATCTCCTGGACGGCCGAGTAGACGGCGTGGTAGAAGGCGATGGCTTCGTCAGAGGGGGCCATTTCCAGAGGGGGTTAGAGGTACGCGTTCGTTTGATTTTACTTGCGTTAGTGTATGTAGTTTGTCGCAGTTGGGATTGGGGACGTGGATGAGGGTAGTGGTTGTGGGAAGGCGATGAATATCAAGGCACTCTCTCTGACTGTCCATTGGCGAGAGTGAACAAGGTGGCGGATGGACCGGGCAAGCTTTTAGGGCAAGCCAGTTAGTTTCATGGAGGCTGCACCGGCGCCAGACACAAACTATGTATTGATTGACCTACCGAAGTGCAAACAACATCATAGTCTAAGTTCATAATCATGGCCATTTACATCGGTCCCAATATCAGTCGGCAAGAGCACAATCTCATGGCTTGCATCTCATCACTGTATCGTTGCCTCACCGCATCATTGCACTGTCAATTGAACCAAGCAACTTCCATTTCTAAGCAAGACATAACCTACATAACCTATTGAATCTTATCTTTTCTGTTCATCTCACCCACAGTACACACACACACGCACGCTTCCTCCTCGTTGTCTATCAATCCACCCATCCAGTACAGCCTCAGCCCGCCCCTTCAACAGGACATAGCTAGATACCGTGATGGAAATAAACGTCGCAAGGATATGGAAGGAAAGGACAAGGTGAGGAAAAGGAGAATGCAAAGATCAAACAGATACAAAGGTACGGCAAAAAGACCGACGAGCAACGAAAAGGGGGGGTATTCCTGCACACGCACCACTGTGGCTTCTTTCCTTAGAAGAAAGCCAGATAAAAAAACAAAAAACAAGAAGAAAAAAACACCCCAAGGCATCCGCGCGAGGCACTGACCAGCAGGCAGACAGACCCACGAGTTGTAAACCATAAAGAGCAAATACCAGCGTACGGCTTTGGAAAAAAAAAGGCCAATCTCTCGCAATCAAATCATCCTCAATAAGCTCAATTGTGTAAAGACAATCGCAACACAACGCCAACCTGGTGGTACATCCATCCACGTGGAAAGTCAGAGGCAAACATACCCATGATGAGCCACCAAGTGAAGCGGTGCACGGGGTGGCTGACAACGTGAACTTGTGCCATTACAGGGGGAAAAAGAGGTATGTAGCCACGTACCAGCGCCAGGTTCTCGTACTCCTTCAGGAAACAGTCCTTCAGTCTCGCATCATTATTGATCCCGATTTGGAATCATCATCAAGCCTCAAGTGCTCCTCGTCCTGCTGCATCATCCTCCAAAAGAAACTCAGCCCCGCCTAGAAGCAATTCAGACTGCCCTTCTTCTTTTTGCCCTTGTTAATGGCATTCATCCTTTCCTCGAGCTGTTTTCTAGCCAACTCGGCTGCTTGGCGCTTCTTGCGCTCCTCTTCCACTGCCTGTATGCTCCAGCGGTTGTCCAGTTGCGGCTCCGCCTGTCGTTGTTTGAGCTCCTTGAGATCCGTGTCCAGGTCCTGCGCACGCTTCTTCCATGTTTCACAGTCGGTCTTGAACTTGTTGGACTGCTCTTCGAGGTCTGTAAGCGCCTCTTCTAGAGTTTGCGTTAGTTGACGCTCTGCACGTAGATGCCTCTCAATGGTTCTGATGCGAGCTTCTTGATCTTCGGTGAGCTGCGAGATATTAACAGTCTCCTTGCCGATAGAGCGCCCGCTGGTCGGGGATGTAGGTGCAAGAACACTGGTTGGAGAACTGCTCCTCGTGGTCACACTAGGCAGTGGTGGCAAAGGAATCGCAGGCGGTGGTGAGGGCAGTGAAACATGAGAGCTGCTCTTGCGAATGGTGGAATTAGAATTCGATCGCATGACTTCGCCGCTGGCAGACAGCTCTTGGAAACGGGCCTGGAGGGAGGCATGTTGCTCGCGGAGGGTGTCCAACTCGAGTTGAAGCTGTGCGCGCGCTGATATGGCTTCTTCCAATTGGGAATTGCGCTCAACTTGTAGCGTACTGAGGCGGTTATTGGTCATTCGAGCCTCGTCAAAGTTGTTCTGCAGCTGCTCCTCAAGCTCTTCCACCAACCGGCTGTTCTTTTCATTGCGGCCTTCTAGATCAAGCAGCTTGGTCTTGACTGCGTTGAGCTGCTCGCCGACGGACGTAGCCACAGCCTCGGGTACGTCTGATAGCATTTCCGCCAAAGAGACCTTAGCCGTCTCCATGTCGCCAAGCATGACTTCATTGATAGCAGTGAGCTCCTTGATGTGGCTCTTCATCTCTTCGACTCTGTCTTGTTCCTCCACAAGCAACTTCTGGTCGGACAAAAGTGTCTGGATACGTTCTGGGAGCAATTCAATGCTGACGTCCATATTCATTCCAACCGCAACCTGCGTGGCAACGTCGGTCAGTTCCTGTCTGGCCTGGGCTAGCTCCTCATCTAGCTTGTGGACAACCTCCGCATGCTCCTGCATGAGCACCTCGGCCTGCTCCTTGTAGCTCTTTTGCTCGCGCGCTTTGAATTCAGACATATCCTCCGCGTGTCTCTCGCTAAAGAGCTTCAGTGTTTCTTCGTGAGATTTCGTCGCTTCAACATGGCTGGCTAGCTTCTCTTCAAGTGTGACCACGAGACTCTGATGCCTCTCGAGCTCCTTTGTAGCCGTATCATGAGTAGCCATCAATTCCTCAAGTTGCGTTTTCACTGCGGCATGTCCTGTCTCAAGCTCAGCAATCTTTGCGACATTGCTGTCGATGATAGCCTCGTACTCATCAATCTCGTTGCGCAGAGACCCGATGAGCTCCTCATGTTCACTCTCAGAAACTCGAAGAAGTTCTTCGCTCAAAGACTTGTTGTTCTCACTCTGGTCGTGATGATTATTCTCCAAGGCCGCGATCTGTGCCTCAAGTTTGACCATGCTCGCACGCAGGCAGGCTTCGTTCTTTCCCGTTGATTCGAGAAGCGCTCGATGTTTTTCTTCCCAGTCAGCCAACTCGGCTTCCATATGAGCGATACGCTTGAGTCTTTCCTTCTCTATCTCATCATCAGAAGCCGCACCAGACGCGGATGATACCACAGACTCCAAAGAGCCACGTAGCTCCTCCACTTGATTAGTCAACTCCTTCTCGCGAATCTCGTGAGCCTCGCGCATCTGCGACATCTGCTTATCGTTTCGCTCAAGCTGATCACGCAGATTTGCCACCATGGACATGTCTCGAGGACTGGTCTTTAGACTCGACCTCTCCCGTGTTAGTCCTGAAATGATGGTCATCTTAGTTTCCATCTCCTTCTTGACCGAGGTAATGTCCGCCTCCAACTCTTGAATACGCTCACTTCGGGTATGGAGCTCATGCATGGCCGAGTTCAAGCTAAGCTCGAAACTCTGCATCACCTCGGGCTCGTTCTCAAAGTTCTCGGTCGCAATATTTCGCAGAGAGGCAAATGAGCGGTGTGCACGGTCAATTACCAAAAGGTTTTGACTCGACTTCCGACGAATGACTGGAGTACTGGTTCTTGACGACGTGGCCTCGACTACTCGAGCCCTGTATACTTGAGTTTTGAGTTCTTCGACCATGTCGAGCGCTTCGTTGTGCCTTGATTCGAGCTTAGCGTACCTGTCGGTGAGACGCTCCTCGGCAGCTGCCTTTTCGACGGCCAATTGCCGCAATCTTTCAATTTCGGCGGCCAACTGTCCCTTTTCTGCCTGCTGAGCCAAATTCTCATCCGACGCCCTGGGCTCCGGGGCGTCCACAAAGTCTTCAGAGCCAACTTCAGCCACCGAAGTGTCCATTGTAGTCGCATACTCCATGGCAGAGGACAACTCGGATGACAGAGATCGCGACAGGGATGAACGTGGTTCACCTTTGTTAGCAACCGACTTGCCGTCAGAAATGAATGAGTTAGGGCGAGTCTGAGATGGCATTGAGGTGGATATTATCGAATCGCGCATATGCGACCGTTCAGGATGTCGGGCCTCATCAACAGCGTCCCGGAGCTCAGAGAGCGAACGGAGAGTTTCTTCGTACTTGGCCTGCAGTTGATCATATTCTTGGACCGTGGACTCATGTTCGACTCGGAGGTCCACTAGCTCTTGAGCAACCGTATCCAACTTGTCACCGACGAATCTGGTCTGTGGAACCATCTGCGAATCAGTGCCATCTGTCGAATCCTTTGCATCGGTGGTACTGGATCGCTCAGCCGTGTGATCATCGGTGTTGAAATTCTCTTTCCATTCAGCATGATCATCAGCGACGTCTTTCGCGAGAATGGCCTCAATGGCCTCGTCGTGCTCATCGTGCTCGTCATGCTCCTCCGGGATGGGTCCATTGAGATGGCCGTTACGGCTGACATGGGATTGGCTACGAGAATGATCTGAGAAACGTGCTGGCCGCACGACGCCGCCGTTGGTATTGGTGACAGTTTCAACTCCTGTAGGCTTCCCTTTCCCAACATGATCGAGTTCATAAAGTAAGGAGTCCAGCTTGCCCAAGCTGCGTTGACGCTCCACAACTTGTTCTAAGCGATCTACTTCTCGCTGCATAAGTTCGGCATCTTGATCTGCTTCAGCTAAACGCTCCTCCAAGGTAGAGATGTAGTCTTCACAGGCAGATTCGTTCTCTCTAGCCCGAGCGATCTCTTTGCGAAGCTCGGTGATGATGGTGGCGTTCTTCTCCTCGCCACTACTTTGGCCGTCGAGCTTTGTCTCAAGATCATGCAAATAGTTTTCGGTGCTCGCCTCACGGTCCATGAGCTTCTGAAGACGTGTTTGAAGTTGGCCATTGATAGTTTCGATATAAGCGCATTTGGTCTCCTTTTCCAGCAGCGAAGTCTCCGTGTTAGAAAGCGTTGTTCGGGTACTGGAGAGGGACTGCTCCAAGCTTTGTATTGTCTTCTCGTATTCCAACACCACTTGCTCGACGGCTTGAGCGAAGGAGTTGGAGCGGTTTAGTCGATCATCGGCAGATGTGTCTCCGTTCTGTCCTAATTCTTCCGACTCGTTCTCTCGAGCTCTGGCAAGTTCGGATATGAGCCTGGCATGTCGCTGGCTCAATGCACTGTAGTTCTCCTGAGCATCTAGAAGCTGATTTTGAAGCTCCGACTCCCGTTCGTTATGTCTGTCAGGGCGTTCATTGGGTGCTGCACTGGCTCTCCGTAGACTATTATCGTTTCCATTGGAACTTCGGATTTGATCTCTCAAGAAGGAAACCTCCGCCCGGAGTCTTTCCACCAGGGCCTTGGAATCGCCGTCATCGATCTGCTGAATCTGGGGTTTTGACTGAATAGCCCTAGCGCGCTGAGCATATTGGACCGTGTTCAAAGTCTCGCTGAGATGAAACTCTGCAGGTGTAACACACGCAATCATGTAAGTGTAGGCATTGCCACCAAGCGAATCCTGCAGCAGTCGAGTGAGCTTGGAATCCCTGTACGAGACGTGTGAGCCGGATTGGCGAGAAGACAATTGGCTGATGACTTTGCCGAGCGATGCTAAACCGGCGTTGATTGATATACCCTCTTTAGCTCGCTCTCCTTGTGCACCCGTATTTTTGAGCCGTTCGCTTCCGGCCAAATCGACAAAGTGAAGTTTACTGTCCGTTGTTACACCCGCGTCCTGACCAGGCATGGCATCCAAGGGCATAGACATCCTTCTCTCTGCTCCTGTCGCAGGCTGCTTTTTCTTACGTTGTATCAGGTTCAATGAAAAGACGGCATGGGAGCGAGATGATTTCGCGTTGATCGCAGTCGCGTCGGTTTGGCGAATGTTCGACCCAAAGCAAAGAGCGTTCATTAGATCGTCCACAGAGTTGATGTCAACTTGTCGGAGGCCAGTGAGGAGAATGTTTCCCTTGGTATCTTCCCGAATAGCAATGCTCGTTCTCTCGTTTGCCGGAGTAGTGTCTGGAACAAGCAAATCACGTAATTGCTCGTTGTAGATCTCCACGTACGTTGCCTTTAAAGACCAATTTCGATCACCGAGGGCGTTTTGCTGGTAGGCGCGAGGCGTTCGTAAATTGGAGGTAGACTGTCGCTTTGAGGCGACGCTGCTACGTCCGCTGTGTGATGAATCAAGCTTCTCGAATAAGGCACTTGCAGCTCGGGGTATCAATCCTGGACGAAACAAGAGCAAGCACGAGTTAGCCATCTCCGCGTCAGGTAGAAGTAGTTGCTCATTCATATCAAAAGTTCATTCACAGTCCACGCATAGCATGCCCCAAAGAATCAGGGTGTTTACTTACCGATCATTGAATCGTCATCTGCCTCGCCTGGACGAGAGGTTCCCATGGTATATGATTTCCCGGCACCAGACTGTCCGTAGGCCAAAACGGAGACGTTGTAGCCTTGGGTGAAGGCGCTGATCGAGTCTGCCAGATACTCCCATATACCGTCCTGCATGACCTCAGGGCTGAAGACACGATCAAAAACAAAAACTTTGCGACCTTGTGGTGAATCTATTGCCAAGCTCGTGTTTGACGTCGTTTGCACCATGGAGCGCTGGAATCGTTGCGGGATTAAATCGTAACCGGGATCGGTGGACTTCAAAGGTGGACGCACCCGAACAGCTGTAGGAGACAATAGTCAGAAAGAGGTAGATTCTCATATCACGAAGAATTCGAGCCAAGTCTCCATGAGAAGGGGGATAAAAAACCAGTCGAGGCAACACTTACCGACTTTGACCGCGGTCCGACTTTCATCGTCAGATGCCCTGCTGCCGACGCCAGCCTTGCTGCTTATACTCAGTCTGCTAGAGCTCCTAGGGCTTGGCCTCGTAAGGGCACTGAGAGGTCGCTCTCGCAAATGAAGAGGTGAGGCAGGTGGTGAAGAAGTCATGCTGGGCAAGGCCACAGACTAGGCGGCCGCCGGACTCGTCTATGGGAACGATGCTGGAAAGACGGATACTGCCAGGTACTCAAGACTGGTGGTCTTTGAGGCCTGGAGGGGACAATCCGTCCGCCTCAAATGGATCGTCAAGCCTGAGGAGACTCAGCGCCGCGGCGCGGTTGGCGCTGTGTATGTTGACGAGGCTTGGCAAACGTCGCGACGTCAGAGAGTGATCGGTCCTCGGACCATTCCAACTATATTCGTATCGAGAGGTCGTGTTCAGTGGAAATATATTCTCTTAAGCTTGCGGACACCGGAGGTCAAAATCTGCTTCAAGCCAGCAGCTTTCTTTGACGTGGAGGACGAGTCACGACAAGAGCGATGGCCGTAGGGGCAAGCGTCGAACAGGGGTGAAGGAGACGGATCGAGTTTACGGAGTAACTAAGTTCGAAGGTTGAGTATTTACTACGGAGTACTATGGGTTCTAACTGCGAGATTGGTCAGGGGTCGGGCTGTCGAAAGAGCTAACACAACAATGGAACTGGTATCAACCGAACCTGGCTGGTCCGGCCACGCGGCGAAAGAAAATTCCAATGCGAAGCGATCCAATCGGTCAGTTGTCAACAAGCCACTCGCAACTCCAATGTCAGTCTGTTGCATTCAAGAACATCAAACATCAATGTACCACTTGGCAAAAAGATGCGGTACAGATACAGTATTGCCATACTAGGTAGGTAAGTGGAACTGTGTACTGTACCTAATCTCTGTACTCCTTGGGTCCGTGCTGGTCCGTGCCCTGGCCAAGCTGACCTTGTGCAGTGTGCTGTTGCCAACCACGACACCACGAAGCTCTTCTTCTCGCTGCGAAACTCCATATTGCAAGTATGTACCTAATATGTACGGAGTACGTGCATTGTCATATAGCTAATTGACCGTTCTTAATAACATTATAACAATAACAACATACATACTTACAGCGCTGAAGGACCACGGGAAAGTGGAATACTATGTACGTGATCGGCTGGTGCGGCCGTCACGTGATGCGGCTGCCAGCACGAGCAATGGCTTATGTATTCTGTTGAGAAGTAAGCCATGCTCGGTGCTGGGAGCCGCATCACGTGACGGCCTTACCAGCCAGACACACATTTTCCACCTTCTCTAGCTCTTTAGTCAAACGTCGAAGGAAAATTCGCCCGCAACACGATACTCTCGCAATTCGCCCTCGAAACCGAACTACGATAGCAGAATCGGCATCGGCGAGTCCGATACCAATAAAAATGACAACTCCGTCCAGCAGCGACCGCGCAGCAGACGAA
>SRPP01000438.1:0-21170 GCA_018360055.1 Claviceps monticola
GAAGAAGAAGAAGAAGAAGAAGAAGAAGAAGAAGAAGAAGAAGAAGAAGAAGAAGAAGAAGAAGAAGAAGAAGAAGAAGAAGAAGAAGAAGAAGAAGAAGAAGCTGATGCCGGAGCCGTGTCGCCTCCCAGGCGGTACATTTTTTTTTCTCTCCACCCGCGTGAGAGTTATGCATGATTGCATATATATCAGGAACCAGCTCGTGAAGGCTCGAGGGGAGTTCTTTGTGCATTCTGATGAGGAATGTGACCGCGTGTTGCGTTGTAGACTGTAGTCGTAGAGTACTACTAACTAGAGTCTCGTATAGAGACTGATTAGGTTCAGTTGACAGCAGCATTTCATTTGCCAAAAAAAACTTCATTCTTTAACTGTTGCTATTATTTTCTTGCTCTTCCATCTTTCTCTTTACTCTCCTTTCTTTTCATCTATCTCCCTCATCGTCAGACGCTTGGCGTCATGGGCAAGGATATCTTGATCGCATCTTGTTTTTTACACATCCATCAGTGATCACCCCACATCCCAGCAAGGCGATCGCCCCACATTTGTATCCATGTCCGCCCCTTGTCTCCGACGTCCATGCGATTGTCTCGTCTCGGATGCAACACGGATTTGCCAGCTCCGGCTCCGGCTCCGGCTCCCCCACGCGCTTATTTTACCTCGTTCATTTCTGTCGGAATCGCTCATTATATACTCCGCATGTACTCTGTACTCACACATTGTTAACTGCACTCGCATTGGTTGAAGTGCAACCCGGCTCCACTCGCAGAGTTTGCACATCGTGGCCACAACACCACGAGACCCTTTCCCTTCACTCTTAGAAGACAAGACAACAAGAGACCATAAGATACCAACGTGTGTACCGTTTTGACATATCGTGTGTTCGATATTTTGCATGCATGCTTGCTTTCATTTGCTTTCCCTTGGCGAATCCAACAATTTCCTTTCTCCTGCTTCACGCTGCATTGGATTGGTCCCTGGATACCTCCAGACAGACACCATAATACATATGCACCTATCCTTCCCACAACCTGGTGGGTGACCTCGGGCTTTCCTCATTCTGTCGTTTCCTACTGTGGACAATACCTACCTCTACCTACCTAAACCTACCTAAACCTGGTATGTAGAGTGGGGTCGGGGTAAAAGACAAATCACGGCCAGAACTGGCATTGTCCAGATGTTGAACTTTTTTGTGCTACATAATAAAGGCGCCCACTATACCGTATATACACTGGGAAAGGTAGGTACCTACTCCGTAGTATGTACATACCGAAATCATCAACGCAAAATATGTAATGCACATGATGCACATCACTGCCTGCAGGCAGCCGGCCTCGCATCCCTGCTTCCCCCTGCATGTAAAGTATCCGGCACGGCACGATAGGTACGGAGTAGGCATGGATCGGATCTCCGACTCCGTAGAACCCACATGCAAATATGCAAACGCGAGTTATCGTCCTTTATTCTGGACCAACAACAAAGTTATGCTCCGTGGCCAATCCTGGCTCCTGATTCAACCTACCAACGCATAACTAAGTTGTGAAGTTGTAACACCACCTAGGTACTTCGTAAGCACGTAAGCACAGTGACAATACCACATGATTCGCCGTAATACGCCGTAGTACGCCACCAAATTACTTTACATCCCCTCGCTCTCTTCTCATTTCCTTCCCCCAATCTCACAACCTCTTCACAGGTTCACCCCTATTTCCAGCTCCTCTGCATACATACCCTCAACTTCAGCCACTGTCAACTCTTCCTAGTCAACTCGACGAAACCTGGACTCCAAAAGAACAAACAAACCGAAACCCCAACACAACGTCCCGGAGCGCTCCTGTCTTCGACTTTTAGAGTCTTCACCTCTCATCACCTTCTCACCATGATGACGCTCCCCCTGGGGCCTCTCCTCGCCCTCTTCGCAAGCCTCTCCTTGCTCCCCTCCCCCACCCTCGCCACAACCTCCCCCCCAAACTCAAACTCAAACCCTAGCCCAACCATCCCCGTCCTCTTCTTCGGCGATGAATTCCCCATGGCCGGCTCTGTCATCGCCTCCGACATCTCCGCCGTGACAATCGCCGTGCGTTGTTCTACGGACCTCCCCCCAGAGGAGTGCGGCTTGCCGGGCGGAGGCTTTACAATCACGCAGGGATCTAGTACCTGGGGGTTGGTATACAAGGGGCCCAAGGAGACGGACGGGACGAATATGTAGGCTCCTTTTTTTTTTTTTTTTTCCCCACACATTCTTTTATCGCGTCCCTCTTTGATCCTCTCCAGGCTCCTAGGCTCTAGCTTCCTCCTTCTTCTTTATGTGCAAATCTGGGGTTTGTAAAACGCAGGTTCTTGTCATATTGGGTGTACCATATGTAGACAGTGCCAGTGGCGCTTGCTAATACGTAGGGGGGGGGGGGCGTTATTAGTGTCGGCACCGAAAACTGTAAACTCGATCCTGTGGCAGATGCGGCGACTTGTACTGCCACGGCGAATGTTCAGGGCACCACTATAGACTCGAATACGGTGCTGTCGGGGTATAAGCACATGATGCATCCGGTGACGATTACGGCGGGGGCAGAGAAGCTTGCTGCCTCGGGTGATGGGGGTGCGAGTGCGATGTTGACGACGGCCACGGCCACGGAGACAGGGACGGCTACAGTGACGTCGACGCGGACGAATGCTGCTGGTGCGATGGTGACGCAGAATGCGGCTGTTTTGGCGGGTGTGGTGGCCGTGGTGGGAGGGGTGCTTGCTGTGTAGAATAGGTGTTGTTAGGAGGACAAGATACTAAGGGTTGTTTGTGTGCTTGCTCGTTGCGCAAGTGTTTTTCTCCTTGTGACATTAAACAGGGAACACAATGAAAGAGAATGGACCAGCTTTGTATTTTTGTATACTTGTACTTGTTCTCCTGCAAGCACTTGGCAGTGGCGACGTAAAATGGGAAACGGCTGTTTTGACGAGAAATTCTAGTCATGTTCAAGTTAATTCATTGATGTAACGACGGAGTTTGCCCTTAACGACTGGTATATATGCAAATTTCCTTCAATTGACACCGAAGCTCCACTTCATTCGCCTTCTCTCGAACCTTTCTCAAGCTCATTCCCGAATCCCATTACACACTCCTCGCGAGTGCACCCTCACGCCGCTCAATATTAAGCCAACTCATGCCTATTTCTCAACAAAGATGCGCCTCTTTGCCATCCTCCGTCTTTTCAAGAAACTCGCCAGCCAGAACAGCGTAACAACACCCATAAAGCCAGTCGACACCCACGTTAGGGCACGGAACTGCGTGCTATGCGTTGCCGATAGACCAATTATCCCGCCCACCTCATTAATCGCCTTGACACCCGTCGAGGCAGCCACCGTGGCCACCATACTGGCGATGAACAGCGCCAGAAACCCGGGCGAGGAGACCACAAGGTTGATCAGGGCTATGCATCTGAGATCCGGTTTCCAAAACGCCAGGATGCTGCACAGGAATGCCAGGCCGCTGAGTCCGGCTCCAATGGCGTAGATGATCGTCAGACTTAGTAGCGCGCGGTTGAGTTTGTCAATCTTTTCTTGGATGCTGTCTGGGACGTGGACTTTGTCGATTTTGACATCAAAGGGGAGGGCTTTGAGCTTCTTATCGAGAGGTTCTAGAAGTTTGTTGAGGTTGAAGCGGTCTTCAGAGAAGAGTCAGCATTTTACTGTAATTACAGCCTGACTAAGTGATACACCATATAGACTGAACCACATGATGTACCAGGTCGATAGAATAAATCTGAGCGGGAGATAGTAGACCCGGAAGCGCGTAGAACACGGCATCAAGTAGAGACAGAGGAGGAGGAGAGCGGACAACAGCACGGAATGTCAACTTACCATCTGGACCGGACGATGAACAATTGGTGGCGACCGCTTTCGCTTGCGGGTCTGGCGCTTTGGGCGTGTAATTTCCCTCACACGACATCATGACGTGGAAAGAGTACCAATCCATGATCCCAAGTTCCTCGATAATCTTTGCAGCAATCTTGTCCTTGGTTTCGTTGATCTTCTTCAACGCTTCATCTTTCTTATCGCCAATCTTATCCTTGGCCTTGTCAATCGTGTTCTTGGCGTCATCCGTCTTGCCACTCGTCCAGTCCCGCACGCTGTCTAGGACATTCCGCTTGTTCTTCTTATCGTGGCCCAAGTTCAATATTTTGCGTCCAAGCATGGACGTATCGAACTGTCAGGAAAGCATAAAAATGTTAGTAGGGAGGGGTGAACCGTGAGACAGAATCGTGACTGTCGCTGCGATGATCATGTTATCCGTACCCGAACGATGGCATATTCCTCCATGAAGCCCGGTTGATGGCTGGGATGTAGCGCCAACATGGCGAGTATAAATGCCACCAGTGCCAGCACCATGGGCAAAAGAAAAATTCGTCGTTCGGCTAACTGCATCTTCACGATGGTGTTCCTCTCCTTTTGTTTTTCTCAATGCGCAGAAAAGATGTATTTGCGAGTCGAAGAGGGAAGGAAGTTTGATTGACGCCAGAAAAGTTGATGAAGATACAGCACACCTGCGAGTTATATTGTATAAGAAAACAAGAAACAAGAAAACTGCAAGCGGAAAGCCAAAGCCAGCTGAGGCAGGTGTCCAATTGGGCTACGGGATAGTTCCGATATATACAAATCAGAACATCATCATCAGCGCCAGAATCTCAGAGCAGATTGATCTTCTGGCGGCATAGAGTGACGTGCTGTCGTTGCAGGTGGATGCGCCGTTTCACCGACACTTTGTCCCATCTCAGGGCAGTGACAGGACCCAATCAGCATAGCTTGGCCGTCTTTCATGGCAAACATATTGATTGTGAGCCAATTGCGTTGTGAATCCATGTCGCGTACAAAGAAGTTGGTCAGTGAGAGATGCACAAGCCAAGGCGCTGCAGAGGTGCTAACGGAGTCTGCATCACGCTCCCAGTCTGTTCAAGTTTTGAAAGGCAAGCTTGTTTGTTATGCGCTTGCTTCTGGTTGGACGGCAAAAGGCAAAGGACGACGCTCCAGTCTTGCCGCTGGCGCCAGACCTGGCGATTGACGCAGACAGGGAGGGTCTGAGGCCAATGATTGATTGTAGTCATTCGCCTGGCCTTGTTCGAGGAGCCGCCGTGGCGGGACGCGGATGGCTAAACTGTTCGTGAATCGTCGCAAGTGGACGCACGCAGGCTGCAGCCCTGCGCGTGCAGGTACCGTAGGTATTCGTAGACCGTCGTGTTCAATAGACACAGAGAACGAACAAAACATACTTACTAACTCACAACCTGGCATCTTTCCCAGCCATAGCCGTTTGCTCCTCACAAATGTCGTGTTGCCGAGCCAGTGTTTTCCCCTGTATGTAAATGGCGTCACACGCGCCACGGATGCCATGACTCAAAAAGAAACGTGGCGTCCATGCAAATCATTTGTCTTAGACCGTCATGCTAGACCCGGCCCGGATGTTGTTGTGGTTGTGGCGAATTGCTAAGCAGTTTAAGAGGGCCAAAATATTCCTTCGTCTCCTGCGGCACCTGGGCAACTGGGCAGTCGCCTGACGAGGCCGATCTACGTCAAAGCGCAGGGCATCGCGAGAAACATCAACAGGTTTATCAGATCAAGGCTCGCTCGATGAGGCATCCGTTGAGTCTTGAGTCTTGCCACGATGAAAGCTGGTTGGTGGACGAGGAACGGACCAGTCGGGGAAATGGTCACGTTGACAGATGGGTATGAGCCGTGGCCAATTAAGGCATGTGCAATGACGTCGTGGCGCGGCTGGGGTGTAGATGCGGGAGCATGACAGGGGTTGGTGGGATGGGATCTGTAGACCTTGAAGTCGTTCAGTCGTTCAAGAAGCCGAGAGAATGAATGCGAACGCAATCGGATGAGAGAAGAGAATCTCTGCTTCTTGATCAAGGGCAACGGTGTGTACTCTCGGCGGGGATTTTGTGTAATTACGGAGTCAGAGAGCAGCTGTGCCGGTGCCTGTAACTGGACAAACTTGAACACTTGCGGACATCTGCAGCCACTTGTAGACTCTTGGCCACATGCTTGGCAAGCACCTGTCAACAGGCCGTTTGCAGCTGACAGCTGTCGTGCAAAGACGCGCAGATAACCGCCCCGTTGCTTCACAACTTCATAAGAAGTCTGGATTCCAACACGGAATTGCTTCGATTGCGTCGAATGCGTCCACTGCAGCCATCGGCCGCGGCTGTCTTCCGTACGTGACCTCGGCGACGTGACGTGACGTGATGCGAAACGGCTGGCCTCGACTCGTCCCAACCCCCGCCCTAATTTCCTATTCCTGCAAAGCTGCAATTGCGATTTGCGCCCCCCCTTTCGTATCGCCGCTTCATGGGCCGCCACCCCCGTTGTGACTCCAAACCCGTTTGCGACGCCCTCCCGAACGCGACAAACCCAAACTTTGCCTTACACCTCCTTTTTCCTTTTCCCTCTTTGCGTCAATTGTCTCTTATCCTGCGAGCTCTACAACTCTAAATCTACAATCCTACGACCCTGCAGGCGCCACAGATTTGGGCCGCCCTGATCCGTCAACCTCGCTCACCAGACGTCAGCTCGCCTTGATAAGAAATACACCCTGTGAGGTATCCGCACATTGGCCAACCGTCGACCATGAGAGCGCAAGTCTCGAGCTGCGCTCCTTACACGTCCGTCCTTCGCTGTGGGCTTCTCATCGTCATGCGATAGATTGTTGTCTCTCCTTGTCCCATTGCTACGACTGTCCTGCGGTTGTTTTTGTCCGCAATAACAAGTCAAACACCGGCCACAACAACTTCGAATTTCGTCCAAAGCCAGAATCGCTATTTCATAATTTGCGTCGCAAACGTATACCTTGAAGAAGAAATTAAGACAACATATCAAACAACAACTAAAATCGTTGGCGCAACTTCGCACCTTTCTTCGCTTCTCTCTTACCCGACAACGAATCATGTCGTCTCTCGAAGCCAAGATCGTAGTTCTTGGCGCCCAAGGCGTGGGCAAGACCTCCCTCGTCATGCGCTATTGCAAAGGCGCATTTAATCCATCTCAAATTACATCGACTGTTGGCGCAAGTTTCTTGACCAAGCGGGTTGTCGACTCCGACTCGGATACTATCGTGCGACTCCAAATCTGGGACACAGGTTCGTTTACATTCGTCTCTGGGGCGGGCCTGAACAAACCACCACGAACAACCCCTTTTTGATCAAAAGAAACATGGCTAACTCTTCCACTTCTGACCAGCCGGCCAAGAGAGATTCCGATCTATATCACGGCTCTACTACCGCGGCGCGAACGCCTGCATCCTGTGCTACAGCATAACCGACGCCCAGTCCTTTACCCAAATGGGCGTCTGGCTCACTGAACTGCGGCGCAACCTCCCTCACGACGTCGTCCTGCACGTGGTAGGTACCAAGGCCGATATCGTCGCCCGTGACCCCTCGACAAGACAAGTCCCCTTTGAGCGCTGCATCGCCTACGTGGCCGAGAACCTCGCCCCAGGAGTCGGCGGCACGCCTCCCGCCACGGCGTCCCCCCCCCAACAAAGCTTGTCCTACCTACCCATCAGCGTAGAGCCGCGAACGCCCAGCTCCAAGAGAAGTTCGGGCTTCTGGGCCCAGGAAGTCGGATGGGATGCATGCCATGAAATCAGCGCCGAAAATGGCGAGGGCGTCGAGGAGGTTTTCCGGGTCGTGGCCCGGAAGCTCGTGGAGCAGAATCGCAAGATGCAGCAGGCTATGCTGCTAGCCATGGCGAACCCGGAGACTCCTGCTTTTGAGGCTGGCGTGGAGGGAGGCTACTTTGATGCGTTGAACCCGAGGAGTAGTTTCCGTGTGGGACGCGACCGGCGAAGCTGGTTGTTTTCGCCTGCGTTTTCGCCGGCTGTTACCGTGGACCGAAATGGGGCGACTGCGCAGGATTATTATGAGGATGATGTGTCCAAGAGACGACGGAACTGCTGTTGAATGAGTGTGCAGCCGTGGACTTTTGCAAGCATGGACTTGACGACGTTGTTGTTGTCTTTGGGCTTCTTTCTATTTTTTCTGCTTAATACGGTTTCATGTTCTTTGCATCTTTTCCTGCTCTTTTGCTTACTTTTCTATTCCCTTTTGTTTTCTTCTTTCCCATTTTTGCGGCGCCCTGCATATAATATGGTCTTTGGTCGGATTCCGTTTTTTTCTGAATACCTTTCCTATCTATCTCGACTGTGCACTTCAGCTTTCCATCTCTCATCTCTTCATCTCTTCATCCACGGTTCGGTGTTTTGGTCAGCATTTTCCTCTTTCATAAGATCTGCTAGCTTTCCTCTTTTTCTTTGCCTTCCTTTTCTTTCTTATCCCCATGTCCTTCTTCTCATTATTCTCTTCCTCTCTCTATACTCATACTTTCCTCATCTGTTTCACTTCTTCTATGGCCCATTTTAGAAGCGCTTATTCACATTATGATTTTAGCACGACGCGACCTGTTTTAATGTTCCCATGGTATTTATGTCTTCATTTACGTTTTTTCTTGTATCCGAATGTATGTCATGTCAAGGCGTGGACAATGGCATTGTGACGGCCCTGCTTTACATCAATGATCACACACACGACTGCATGAATGGGGGAAGGGCAGGAAAGGAAAGGAAAGGAAAGGAAAGGAAAGAAAGGCAAGGCAAGGCAAGGGTCCAGGACGGGTTGGATTTAATTCATATATTCATGGGGTGGTCATGCCCTTTCGTTGCCAGACACAGGACTAATTATTTACTCGGCTGGCACAGGTCATGGGTGCAGTCGCGAGGTTCACTTCCCTTCTACTACCTCTCAAACTCTTTGCAAGGTCACGTCACACATCTATACCCCCTATTTCCTATTTACTGCTCGTTCTTGATAAGAAAATAAAAGAAGACATGGAACTCTCAGGAGCCTTTTCGTCCAAACCCCCCCCCCCCCCCCAATTTGACACTATGCATCACCTTGGTGATAACAAGGAAAGTTGAAACTATAAGAAGCCTGTTTATTCAAAAGCCTCCTATTTGACTGTCCATCACCTTGCTGATGACAAGAAAAGTCGAAACTACAAGGAGCCTGTTCGTTTAAAACCCTTCCATCTGACTGCTCAAGCCATTACACCAGAGTCCCCTCACCAACATCATCCCTCACCGCCGGCGCATCCGGAATCTCCACCCCCATCACCCGATACTCCATCTCAACATACCCATCACTCACAACCAACACATCCACCTTCCTACTCCCACCGCCCTGCTGCCCCTCCGGCAACTTAACCACCACCGTTCGTGCCGCCCCCGAGCCCGTCGCATTCGTCTTTCCTGGAGTAGTCCACGTGAGCCTCTTAATAGCAAGGACCTGATCGCTCGCCACATCCGCCACGAGCACAAACCAGCCCTCGGATTGAGCTTTCGGGAACTTGGGTGCATAGATGTGCGCATTGCGATCCACGAGAGGATTGATGCGGTTTATATTTATGGCGAGAGAGCCAGCTGTGACATTGGCTGTTGAGATGGCCATGTTGGGAAGCATGGAGACAGCACGGGTGAAGCGTGCTTGTTGAGAAGTTGGTAAACCGAGTGTCTTGGAGAGTGTGGTGTTTTCGGCTGGCGAGGAGGCACTGATCTTGGTGAGATGCTGTGAAGCGACATCCAGGAACGTGACGGCTTCGGGCTCTACGCCGGGGAAGATGGAGATGGCGGGATCGGTGGGCCAGCGGGCGGACTTGATGCACTGGAGGAGGGCCATCATTTGTAGACACGAGGAGAGGTAGCCTAGTTCGGCGAGGACGTCGATGGATGCCTGGATGATACGAATGGCTTGATCCAGGACGGAGGTCTGGTCGCCGACGTAATCTGTGATGGGGAGCTGGATGCGCGACATGTGTGCTTGGAGGAGCAGGAAGGCCTTGACGTGAGGATCCCACATGGGGAGACCAAATGCGTGGCCAGGGTAGGGCAGATTGGCGGATAAGGTCTCGTTGATGATGTCTTCGTTGTGGCGAACGGGGATCTCATCGTACTCGGTTGCGCCAGACATCCATGAGAGAACGTCGAGGAAGGACGCCTGGGCCTTGGCGTGGTGCACGAGGTGGCGGATGGTCATGTGCGAGAGGTAGTAGTAGCTCATGATCTTGCCGAGGGGGGTTGGATCAACGTCTCCGTTGGGGAATACTTCGATACACTTGGACTGCGCGAGTTCGTCGAGCGAATAGTTGACCATGTCCACCATGTACTCGTTGGCCAGGTGCTGTGCGGCAACGGTGCTGTGTTCCTCGGCGGAGAGCTCGAGGCCGTAGTACGATGGGTTCTTGTGCAGTCTGCGGAAGAAGAATGTCCATGTCAGATAGTCGAGGGCATCTTGCTTGGTGACAATGGTGTCGGCCGCGACTTCGGCGCAGAGATGGTTGTCTAGCACAGTGTGTAGAGATGATTCTACGGGGAACCCTGTATGCAGGAAATGCTTGTAAAAATCCTTTTTGGAGTCTTGCGTGAAGATGCGGGCCACGCCTGAGGTGTCGAACTGGGGACGTCCGGCTCGCCCGAGCATCTGAAGCACGTCAGTGAGGTCCATGTCCTTGTAGCCCTCGATTTTCGCATCGTAAAACTGCGTGCCCTTGACAACCACTAAGTGCGCGGGTAAGTTGACACCCCAGGCGAGAGTGCTCGTCGCCACTAGAATTTGGATCTTGTTGTTGAGGAAGAGCTCCTCAGAGAGCTGGCGATCCGACTCAACAAGACCGGCATGATGGAGGCCAATACCAAAGTTGATGGCTTCTTTAAGCGCATCGTCCTTGATCCGCGACAGATTCAGCTGCAAGTCTTCTTCGTCCATGCGTAAAAATCGACGAGGGTTGTCTTCCATGCCGCAAAAGTTGATGAGGTCCTTGGCTGTGAGCCGCGTCTGTCGGCGAGACGCTACAAACACAATCACTGGCTTGTCGGGGCTGTGATTTTTGATGGCAAGGAATGTCGGTCGATTCATGGACTGCATCAACGGGCAGAACCCCCGGATATCTGGAAAGCCGTCAATATACAACTCCAGAGGCACAGGCCGCACGGAGTGTTTGAAGTTGAAGAGTCCCTCCTCAACACCAAGCCAGCTGCCGAGATCCGTAGCATTGGCACAAGCGGTAGACATGCCTAGAAGGCGAACCTTGTTCTGGGTTGTGGACGAAATGTAGTTCATTCGTGAGACAATGATTTCGAGAATAGGGCCTCGATCACTGGCCAGCAAGTGGATCTCGTCAATAATGACCAAGCTGACCTGTCTCACGTATCCCCTTGTCTGCCACGAACGCGAAATTCCATCCCACTTCTCAGGAGTCGTGATGATAATATCAGCGTCCTGTATTGTCCTCGTATCCGGTGTGTTGTCGCCAGTCAACTCGACAATTTTCAGCCCAAGTGGGCGAGCCAATCTCTTTCCCCAATCCTTGACTCGTTCGCGAACAAGTGCCTTCATTGGGGCAATGTAGACGATCTTGGACTTGGGTCGCTCTCGGAAAGCCCACCACATGGCCAGTTCAGCCGCCACCGTCTTTCCACTGCCAGTCGGAGACCCGAGGAGGACGTTGGCCGGCGTGTGATACAAGGTGTGGAAGATTTGCGTCTGCATGGGGTTGAAGTACTGAAATCTCTGGGCGTAGATCTCTTCCAAGCCAGGGTTCTTCAAGGCCGAGATTGGCAGTGGCTGTAAGTTGAGGAGTTCCGTGTACACGCTCTCCGTGTCTGGCCGAATGAGATGCTGGAACGACACAGGGGTGACAGTTTCGGCGCCGAGCCATCTATCTGACACGGCTCGAACATAGATCTGTGTCGGTAGTGGATCTGACAGCGGAATGGTGAAATTGAGCTCGTGATCATCGTGGAGCTTTTTCCTGTTGAGGATGAAGAATTCATGGTGATAGATTTCGGAAGTCTCTGAATTCTCGACCCAAATGTAGAAAGATTCGGATGTTCCGTGGATTTGATCCTTCCATTGGAAATCAGGAATAACATGAAGCTTGACACGTAGTACATCACGGTTCAGCGGAGCGGTCTCAGCCTCGACATGCACCGTCGGGAAGTGATTCAGACTCTTGGCAATGTTCTTGCCCGCACTATGGTTGTGCACTAGGCTTCCGATCTCAACCGGGTCCATTTCTTTCATGGTCTCTATCGTCAGGTTGTTCTTAGCATCCAATTTGTTAAGGATGGGCTTTGCCAGATCGAACTGATGGAGAGGGTGCTGGAATGGCCAGATGCGCCGTTCAATCGACTTGGAGAGGGTCAACAGAACCAGACACTGGTGACCCCATCTCCTGTTCAGTGCCAGCATGAACAAGGCTCTGCAGATTCGGCCAGACTGTTGGGCCACGTAGTTCATGTCATTGGACATGGCGAAGTCTTCAAGCTGGTGTCTGGAAATGTACGTCTGTAGCAAAATATTCGTCTTGGATTGTGGAGTATCGATCCCTTCTTCAACGTCGCACGGAACAACTTCATTCTTCAGGTGTGTCAACTCATTCGCTTCCGTGTCTCTTGACTGGATATTGTCAAATTCGCCGCTCATGCTGATCATCTTCAGGACGTCCGCCTCTGTTGCTTGTGGCTGCATCATGGTGTTGAACACCTGAATACTCGTGTGCAGGATGTAGTACTGGCTTGCGATGCGGCCAATGTCCTTGCTTCGCAGCTCTTCTGTCCGTTCATTGAAGATAATCATCTGGCACTGCTGCAGGGTTTTGGCCGCTTGAATCACCAGTTTACGCCTCCGCTCTACCAGGCGTGGGTCGTCGCGAAACTCGGACCACTCGATGCCATAGGAGGTAGGGCTCCTTTGCATACGAACGAACAAATAAGAGTATCCTAACCACTGTACTGCATCTTGAATAGATGTCACAGTTCCGAGCGCAATCTCCGCGTTGAGGTTGTCCACCAGCTTGGCAGAAAATCTGGACTCGATGGGCTGCTGCTCCGTGATAGCCCTCAAGTAATGAGTCAGTTTGTCATGGCTGGTACAAATCATGCCGATACCAGTGTCCTCAAACTGCGGGCGACCAGCGCGACCGAATATTTGCAACACATCCAGAATGCCAAGATCCACGAACTTGCCATCCTGGGCGCTGTACACCTGTGTCCCCTTGATGATCACAGCAGCAGCGGGCAAGTTGACACCCCAGGCCAACGTAGCAGTACAACAGAGAACTTTGAGAACTCCGTCAGCAAAGAGTCGCTCCATGAGGTTTCTGTCTGCTCTTGCCATTCCTGCATGATGAATCCCAATCCCCTTGGAAAGCAGATCTCGGATATCCTTGGCGCGGCTAGACTTCATGTCGCGACAGGCCTGATCATACTTGGGATGGCCGCTGGGATCGAACAAGTTTATGCAGAATTGCTCAATGGCCTTTTGATGGAGCGTTTTAGCAGTGACCATCGTGTCCCGCCGTGAATGGACAAAGACCATGACTTGATGATCTCTCTCAAGCATTTCCTTGACCTTGTCAAAGGCAACATTGTCCAAGTTCTCCTTGTACGACCCGGCTTTTCCCTTGTCCTGCTTCGACCCGGCTTTGCCCTTGTCGGAGTTCTCCTTGTCCTGCTTCGACCCGGCGCCTTTGTTCCTGACTCCAATAAAATGTTGCTCCAGAGGGACTGGACGGAAAGAGGCATCAAAATAAAACATACCAACTTGCTTATTGACCTTGAGAAAATCGGCTACATCCACATAGTTGGGCAACGTGGCACTGAGGCCAACAACACGAATGAGTGACTGCGTGCTCTCAACCTGCCGCTCCGTTCGTGCAACCAAAGATTCGAGTACAGCGCCGCGTTCATCATGAAGCATATGAACCTCATCTATGATGAGAAGTTTAACCTTTTGAACAAGTTCCGTGTCTCCCGTGCCTTTTCTCGTAACAACATCCCATTTCTCAGGAGTCGTGACGATAATTTGCGTTTGCACGATTTCGGATTTCGTGAGCTGCATATCACCAGTGTACTCGCGGCATTGGACACCCAACCAAGCGAGGCGTTTTCCCAACTTCTCGGTGACTTCCGCTGCCAGAGCCTTCATTGGCGCAACGTACACAATCTTGAAAGCGTCAACATCGACAGCAAACTTGGTCGCATCGGGGTTCTTAAGAGGATGCGGATGCACGTGTTGGCCGATAGTATGCAGTATTGTGAGCATAGCAGCGTCAGTTTTACCCTAAGACAATGTTAGTCAATCAAGTTCTGCCTTGTCATGTAAGAGTACCTCCCAAGCCAACTATCCGAAACTTACCGCGCCGGTTGGTGCGCAAATCAGCATGTTCTCGCTTGTCTTGTATCCAACAGGGTACATCAAGCTTTGCATACGATTCAACGTCTTGTATCCTTTGAACGTGTTCCGACACAGGCCATCCAGATCCGAGATGCTGACGAGCTTCTCGCCCGGACCGGGAACACCCTTTCGTCCAGCTGGAACGGCGTATTCTTCGTAGTTTTCGAATTGGAGATGCTTGGTTCCAATTGGGAGGCCATACTTTTTTCCAGTCACGCTCAGTGTATTACCAGCTTGGTATGCCTGGTACACGTGAGGATACTGCGGCTCCTTCTTGCTGGCAGGCGCCAGGCTCGCCGTCTTGTGCTCAAGATCCTGGCGTCGAAGGGCCGCTTCTCTTTCTGATCTAGTTAACAGACGAACGCCTTCAGAGGCATCTTGCAGGTCGCCAGCTTTCAACGAGGCCAACAGGTCATCCTTCTTGGACAAGACGTCAATGATGAAATCGAGGTCGTCAAATCCAACCAAGTCCGTGAGCTCCGCCTGCAATTGCTCCTCCGATCGACCCGATGCGAGCAAGCTCGTCAGCTGACTCTGGAAGACGTCTGAGGCTAAGCCGTTGTTTAATGCAATGGCAGCGGACCGGTCCAAAAACCAGGCTTGGCCACTTTCTCCGTCTTCTGGTGCGACCTCGTCTAGGTCCGCAAAGTCACTGCCATAGCCATCGTCGTCGTCGTCGTCGTCGTCATCCGAGATGAAGTCCCATACATCCCCGACGCTGTTACCAGACGAGAACCCCTCCAGATCGTCGTCGCCATCGGCGTAGCTCTCTGTGGGTTGGAGAGAAGCAGGAAGCTTGAGACTTGCGAGAGCAGCCTGCATGGCTGCAAATTGTTCCCTCCATGCTGCCTCTGCAGTCATGAAATCGGCGGACGCCATGAAGATGAGCCTGGACGTGTTCGAAAGGTACACTTGGTGGCTGAGGAGCTTAGCCGAGATATTTCCCGTTTGTGACAGTGAAGACGAAACCAGATTCGAGTGACTGTCGTGATTTGGAGTCTACAGCTTACTGTTCTGCGCAACTGTGATCGACATTCCGACTCCCGAGACCAAGTGACGGCCTTGACGAGTCACAGTGCCCCACAATGCCCAAGCCAGTGGGCCAGAAACCCCTCCAGGCTCCAATCCACTACATATCAACGGTGGGGCATGTGACGGCGTTCGGCAACATTCAGGATTCGGGACTCAGGAGGCACCTGCGTCAACCGCCGCAGCGACCGACCATCTGGACACATACAAACCGCCGCGAATCTTCAACTTACCTTAGCTCTCTCCCAACCAACGAGATACATAACCTGCCGGCACTTTTGATCAGCTCCCGCGCGCAAGCCCTCCAATATCCGCCGACCCGACTCACCATCATGAAGCTGCACTACATTGGCGTAAGTCGTGACGACGGGATCCGTCTCCTTGTCATCCGTTCGCGCAAAGACTCACTGCTCACCACTCATTGCCGTTCAGATCGTTCGCAACGAGGACAAGCCCGCCCACGAAATTGTCGCCGAAAAGGAACTCAGCGCATATTCTCGCTTTACCCGTAACAAGTCCGTCCCCGTCAATGCCGCGACGCCCCCCTCGCATTCCTCGCTGAATGTCACCATGCTCTACCGGCATACAAACCTCTTCTTAGCTGCGCTTTCATCAGCTGTTGATTCTGTGTATTTTTGGTTCGGTTTTCTCAGTCGACAGACTCGCTAACATGAGACCTGCTTCCTTAGTTATGGCGAATTCATGACCCTTTTCGCAAAGACCGTCGCCGAGAGAACAAAGCCCGGACAACGACAGGATGTTGAAGAGCAAGGTACTACGCCAAAGCGCACTGCGAAACTCCTCACAACCCTCTCCCAGATTACAAGTCCCAATTCTTACACGACCCCCAATGATCAGACTATACCTTCCACGCCTATGGCCGCTCTGAAGGCATCTGCGGCATCATCATCTCCGACCACCAGTACCCCGCCCTCGTAGCCCACCAGCTCCTCAGCAAAGTCGTCGACGAGTTCCTCTCCGCCCACCCCCGATCATCCTGGCAGAGCGGGACACCCGAACTGCCCATGCCAGAGTTGAAGCAGTACCTGGCCAAATACCAGGATCCGCAGCAGGCAGACAGCATTATGAAGATCCAAAAGGAGCTAGACGAGACCAAGATTGTGCTGCACAAGACGATTGAGAGTGTCTTGCAGAGGGGAGAGAAGATTGATGATTTGGTGGCTAAGAGTGATGGGTTATCTTCGCAGAGCAAGATGTTCTATCGTATGTGTCTTCTTTCCTTTTCTAGTTCCCTCTTAATAACGAAGAAGACATATCTCATGACCTTTCCTCTTTCTTTTACTAACACGTGTTCCCAAACTCAGAGCAAGCCAAGAAGCAAAACTCCTGCTGCGTGCTGATGTAAAGTAGACCAGATGACAACGGGTCTGCTTTATAGGAGGAACATGCTCCGTTTATACAGCTGGTCCTCCGCAGAGTACTTCATAGAATAATGGGCCACAGTCCCGGTATATCAATCCGCATCCCGAGCAAGCTCCCTCACCGCCACCACTCGATCCACCTCTCACCTTCAAGCTTCTCTAGTATGAGAATGGATGTAGAAGCTCTCGTTTCCTCGACGTTATGCCCGCATTTTGCGTGGCTTGTCTAAGAAACGAAAATGGATATGAAGGCTAGAAGGCAGAATGACCACAAGAAACACACACACCTAATGAGATTCAAAGAAATTTACACACAGCAGGGCCGGTACGATGCCAGCTCCTTTCGTCTATTTACGCACATCTTTTATATATTCAAGAGAAAAAGTAATCGCCTATCATGAAGCTGGTATCAATACACATGTTGTGCCCATATGCCTGTGTCATCTTGCCTTGTAGTTCCAGCCTACAAAGTCCTTCCTTGGCTTCATCAGGTAAGCCTGTGTGCCACCGATAGATCCGACCCATACAAAAGAAAAAGAAAAAAAAAAGAAGGAGAATAGAAATCTTCCTCAAGTGTGAATTGTAAAATGTATGAATATCGACAAAGCGTGTCGGCATGTCGGAGACAAAAAGTGTCACCTCACCATCGGGCGCACGCGCTCATTCTTTCGAAATTTCGCCAATGGAGCTAAAGTATCCTTCTTGGCGTCGATCAATCGAGGAGTTGAATTGATTGTCTCGACAGCGAATTTTCCATTCACCGGGTGCATTCGCAAAGGGCCCAGTAGATGACGTTGGTCTCTGGAAACACTGATCTGGCGTGCAATGGAAACTTGCACAGCATCTTCGACGACTCCTGCTTCCACTTCGAGCGTTTCTTCCTCGGATAGCTCAGAGAGGCTCGCTTGGCTGACGTTGGAAGATGAGTGGCCACCGCTTGTGTGCGTGTAGTTGCTGAGCCTCGGTCTTTGATGCTGTGGCGCTGAAGAAGCATTGTCCATTTCGACGAGCACATTCAGGCCGTTTCTCTTGGATCGTGAGCGGCTAGGTATTTGTTGTCTGGCAGGTTCATCTGTCACGTCGTCAAAAAGAAGTTTCGGCCGGGATGCAGTTGAGTCGTATTTCGGTGACGGAATGTGGAACTTAGATCGTAGCTGTGGTCGACCATCTTCGCTCTTTTGGAGTGTAAGAGGCACTTTCGGGTTGCGTCCTCTTACAGACGCAAGTCTTACTATGTGAGGCGGCGGTGGTTTCTCACCGTTGGGCTTGTCGATGTCTGAAACGGCGTCGTTGGAATGCCTGGTCAAAGCCGGAGATGGATTCGGACTTGTCTTGGAGCTGCTTTGTCTGGAGCCGAGGCGTAATGGTAATAAAGAGGGCGAATGACCACCAAAGCTACTCCTTCGTTTGGGAGCAGGCACCTCTTGTTGTAGAGCGCCATCCTCTACGTCCTCCTCTTTGAGGGCCTGGATTTTGTCATGCGTATTTTGTCGACGCGATAAGAGCGATGCTGTGCCGCGGCGGTCGAGAAGACTTGCAAACATGACACTATATCGCTCCAGTGTGATATCGGGTATCTCGACATCTAAAAGGGCCTCCCGACTGGGTTTCTCTAGAGGCTTTCTCGACGTCTGTGGGTGACGTGTATAATTTTGGAAGCTCTCATAAGATGGAATGGTGGGATGCGCATTGACGGGAGACGGCTGGGCGGGAGACGAATAGGCGGGAGACAGGTGAGCGGGAGACGGATGAGCGGAAGACGGATGAGCAGGAGATGGATGAGCGGAAGACGGTTTATCGAGAGGCGAATTGGCGAGAGGAGGATAGACCGGAGGCGGATTGACGGGGGGCGGTCGTCGTCGTCGTCTCGACGAGGCAGGCTCTGTTAGAGATCTCTCGATGGGTCTTCTGGGAGGCGAAGACGGCGCATCTCGTGGACTGTCAGACAGAGTCTCACGCGAGCTCACAGTGTTGGATATGGTTCGCGTAACGGTTGCGTGTAGTGGTAACGATGGGTGCTGGTCTTGACTCCGGTCTGCGAACTTGGCACGCATCGACTTTGATCTGCCAAGAAATCCCCATTTCTTTGATTTTGTCCTCACCAACCCCCCATCTTTTGGTAGCTGTTCGTCAAGTTCGCATTCCTTGGGGGCCGAAACCGTGGTTATGACTTGTGGTTGCGCTGAGAAGACATTATGGTCCAATGCAGGGCTTCCAAGAGCCATTCCGATGGCTATGATGCCCATTCCACCGACCTCATCGATGGGAGCCCCGCCATGACCCTTAGACGTCATTTCGACTTCTTATTCGAAAGCCTTGGGAAGCGCACTACTGCCTGATTGCCGGGAGATGGTATAATAATTTATTGTGCGTATCGATTTCCGGATCGTGATTTCCGACGACGCAAACAGGGGCTGATGCGTTTTTGGTAGTCTCAATTATCGCATCGGTCAGGTATCGTTCGGTAGCTCGAAGGTGTTCGCCAAGACGGGGGGCTTCTCGCCGCAATAATGATTCGCGGTTGATTGCGCTAGAAGTACACTTAACGTATCGGGTCGTCGGTACATAAATCGCAGGCAGCACAAAATTCTGAGCGTTCTGAATAGTGCGTTGTAAACCAGACGAATTTTAATGGCAGCGAATCGGGGTGTGGTGTGTTATTTCAAGAATAGTGCTTATGCTCACGGAGGTAATTTAGGTACAGTGAGAGTTTAACGGGCCACCAACAAGCAAATTGCCTCATGTGAGAAGAGCTTTCACTCCTTGATGGTGCTTTGGGCAAGATGTATGTAGAACAAAAAAGTGACGGGAGAAGCAGAAGTGAAGGTGCGTTGAAGACCACGAGAAGTCGTTGGCGCCAAGACGTTTCGAGATAAGGCGTTTCGGAATTCGAAGTGTGGTGGCAAGGGTGGTAAGCCAGTGCGACTCTGATAATAATGAGACCGTGCTTCCAGTCTATTCAAGCTGGTTTAAAAACAGTATTCACAAGCTGAGAGGTTTTCGCTGAGTTAAGATGCGTTGTTGAGTTTGCGCGAGGAAGATGCATTCAGGGTCGGTTTGCTTAAGGGTTGGGGAGTCAGTCTACCGGCCGAGATCACTATGTACTGTTAATTAATACCCAGGGCGTGAAGGGCCCCAAGGTCAATCTGGCGGCCCAAGACTAAGGATTATAGGCAAAATCGAGCAGTTCGAATATTCTTCTCCTGTTGCTTCTGTCAGGTGGTGAGCATGTCATTCGCCCACAAGCAAAGCAGCCTTGACCGGCAACTGCGCCAGCACGAGTAATACTTCCCCCACAAGCCAAGGCATCATCGCGAGCCGCATATGTAGGTATTTGGGTCGCATGAGAAGCCGAACGGGCAACCCGACACCGCGGTGATCCATGCTGGGGTGCTGGCAAGGCAATCAATCACGGAGCATCGTGGTTTCGGCAGGTAAACCGCCTGTCATGCCACGAACCCACCCATGTCCCGACTTATGCATTGTCTGCAGGATCAAATTGGCGGGAAGGGCTAATTCAAGATTGATGAGAGCGCGAGGGGTGCACTAGGAACGCCCTGGAAAGCTCATCCGCGTCAAATTGAACTGGGGCTGTCCCCTGCTTGACAATGTGCATTGTCAGGCCTCGTCATGGAGCTAGGCGAGCAGGATGGAAATCGAAGATGAGCCCAGAGGACAAATTCAAAGATCTAAGACCAAATCCCAAGTCGACCGACCTTATTTTTCACCCCCGAACTACCTAAAACGGAATAGTGCGATGTAGCGCAGCCAATGACGATGTAGTTGGCCTCATCTCGCTTTGTACCTTTGTCGTCGTCCCGTGGAGGCCGTGCCGGAAAGGATATGGGCTCAAAAATGAAGCTCAAGTTTGGACGATACAAGTTGAAACAACGTATGGCGAATTATGGTACTTATCATGGAATACGGGAGCGCTGAAAAGAAGCTGCCTCGGGTCGGTTTGGCTACACCAATCTCTAAGTACTTTGGTGTGGAAATTAAGCAGCTCTTGGGGTGAAAAACAAGGTCTTTCCAAGTCTGTGGACCAGTTGGATCATGGATGGATGAATGAATGGATGGGATGGAGTGTCAGCCGAAGTAGCGGATATCTGCGACGTCGCCCGTGCGTGCCGCTTTCATTTCATGATCCAGAGAACCGTGGAGCCCGTGATGGCTGGCGATTCTGAAAGGGGCAAGAGACGAACGCTTTGCTGGGGGGAGACCTTAATGAGCACCTCAATAACTGCCTAATCACCACCCTAGTTGCCTAAAACAATATAGAGCGCTTCTGATACCCTGCTAGCGTCTATACCGCAGCCAATCATGCTGTAGCCGATCCTATCTCGCTTTGTACCTTTATCGTCGTCCGTTGAGGTGCCCACCGTGCTGGTAACCGTTCTGGAAGGGACGTGGGCTCAAAATGAAGCTCCAGTTTGGACGATGTGGCTCAGTTATAGTTACTTTTCATGAAACATGGAAGCGCTGAAAA